>JAURVB010009633.1:0-52337 GCA_033002965.1 Piper betle | reverse complement strand
ACCTTGCTTTAGTTCGGTTACGTGTGCTCAATTTCAAATTGGTAATTTATTTGAGTTTTGAATAATTCGAAAACAACGCCAAAGTAACCTCAAACCGAACCAAGCTCAAATCGTATGGTATCTTATAGAGGCTAAATATGCTTGACATATAAATGATAGTATTAATTATGCTATAACAGGACATAAGTTATCATTGTGTTTGAGCTATACAAAGTTTTGCTTATATTAATCTAGGATTTTAGGGCTAGATCTAACTCATTGCAACATTTAGTATCAGTTTAGACTTTTTAGAGTACCTCTTTTACATGCATATTGGGGTTTGGACTATCGAATTGCCCCTATGGGCCCAGTTTGATTTAAGTCTCAGTTATTCATCCAATCGAGTTTAGTGTTTGGCCTATTTAGGTTTGTTTACCTGAATCTTTGTCCGTAGAGTCTCCAATAAGTTCAAGTCAATTTTGACTTTTGTCGGAAGTCAATTTCAATTTGTGTGTGTTTGTCATACCTATATATATACACATGGTACATATACCCTAAGTGGACCCCACTAGTTGTCGGACAGTTTGATCGGTCACGCTGCAAGATCAAAGCCATCCACATCAGCACTAGCATTTCCTCCCATCTTCTTAGCATTTTACTCACATTTTTAGAGGATTTCCACCCCTAATGTTGCTGCCACTTCAGCTTTATAAAACTCCAATTTCAGCTTAGAGTTTTACCCGCTTGTAGTTTTGCCTAATTTAGGTCAGTTTAGAGTCGGATCGAGTGAGTTTGAGTGAGACCAATTTTTAGATAATAAGTATGGGGCCCAAATGACCTCATGACCATGTTATGGAGGTTGAATATGCCCTACATGCAGATGATAGTTTCAGTTATGTTATAGCAGAATATGTGTTATCAATGTTTATACAAGGTATACATTTTTTTTTATGTGTTAACCAGGGTTATGGCTAGATCTAGGCCATTGCAGTGTTTAGTATTCGTTTAGAATTTCCAGGGTATCTCATTTACGTACATCTTAGGAATTTTGAATAATCAGATTGCTCATTGCAGGTTCGACGGCTCATTTAACCTTCTTGCCTTGATTTCTACTTATAGAGGTTACTTTTTGGCCTTGAGTCAGTTTTAACTTTAAACTGTCTCAATCCGAGTTTTTGTCCATAAATATATTACACATACTAGGCCCACAAGTTGCCGGAGGGTTTAGATCTCACCATGTGGCAAGATCTAGAATGTTCAATAAAAATTGAATTAAAAGAAACTTAGATTTTCTCCATATTATTTTGGATTTGCACATTTCTGCTGCCACCACTTCGGCTTGCCGCTGGCGAGTTTTTGGCCCTGCTCTGGCCACTGGCCCAGTCCGATTGTGATCGTCTCGCGACCGGCTATCAACCAGGACCCACCACCCCCGCTAGCGTCGTTGTGTTTGATGCTGGCGGGGCGTTGTTGACTGTCGGTTTCCTGTCGCCACCGCTGCAACTTTTGGGGCATTTTTCGATACCAGCGAGCCACCTCTGGTGAGGCCAACCACCCAAATAAATTCCTTTCATCGATGCTGACATATTGAGACTACCCATGATCATTGCAGTGGCCGTGATCCCGCATGTGGCATCACCACACCAGACAGCAATTTCACCTCCTTTCAACTATTTTCAGGCCAACTAGCGCCCAGATTTTGTAGGTCATCACCACCAACACCTTCCTTGTCCTCCCCTCTATCATTTTGCAACTAGCAGCAGCTTCTGTTGTTCCACCATTGGCGATTTCCAGTGACAGGCACTGCTAGCCTGTTTGCCCTCATTTTTGTTGGCCAGCCAGTGCTCAAGTCCGCCAATCCATGCCCGGGTCGTCCAACCAACCTAGCCCACCTTTTCAGCTAACCCCAGCCTAGTTAACTGGGCCCAACTCGGTCTAGTTCTACCCAGTTGACTCGATTCACCTTTTCCCCCAATTTCGGTAATTTGAGAACCCCTACAGGTCCATTAGGATTCTTCTCATTTTTATTGCTCTTGTCTATTGTGGATTTAATTTTCATATTGTAGAATGTATTAAGTGGTTGTTTTATTAGGCCCTACTTAACATAGGCCATTAAGATATATTTTACTTTCAGGATTAATAACCCTCGAGGATGAGATCCTTTCGATTATTTTCGAACCAAAATCTACTGCAAGTTACCTTCAGGCTTATTATATAAATCCCTTCTCATGCCTATATATAATTTTATAGAGTTTTCAGTGTGACGAGAGATGGTAAAACTCACTCGCACGTACCATGAGCGGGTGGTGCACATGTCAATTAGAACAGGTTCTGGATTAGTAAGAGGATTGTTCCATTCCCAAGAAATCTTGAAAACTTCGCATTTTGAGTTCCTTACACCCGTAAAAATGTAAAGGTTTATGGGTACTGTTTAGTATAGCGCACGTCTGAACATATGGTTCAAAGGGTATTAAAAACAACTGTCTGAGAGTACTCGACCTTCATGCGTAAGGCTAGGAGATATGGAGGAAATGAGAGGGCTTATGATATAATGGTAGTCCCAAGGGATTAGAAAAAATAAGAAAATGCTGAGAGAGGCATCAACAGACCAGTCAATTCATGATTTTATCAGGTTTGTAGCCTAGTGGCTCCTGAGTAATTAATCTTATGCATAGTTCAGTGAAAGTATATAATGTTTTTTTAAAAGTCATCTTTCATTTGACAGTTTAATATTTAGTTATTTTCCGAACCAATGACATCCATAACTGATATATTTTTTTGTATATTATAGATGTAGGTCTTGTGTTCCTGAGTCGGCTTTGGTGGGTGGACAAATAAATACTACACACACTTGAGCTCATTGTAGTTAATTTCTTTCATACTTTTATTTATATTTGATGAATTTTCATACTTGTTTAGTAATCTTTTCCATTCTCGAGATGCTGAGAGGGCTGTTTCGATTTATAATATTGATCAAGTTTTACAAATTAACACTTTTAGACATGACTCGACTCGATTATAACATTATTTAATCTGTTCTTAGGTGAACCAAAATCAGGGTGTTACAAGCTCGCCGCCGGCAAGTCTCTAGCCCTCATTCGACCACTAGAATGGTATGATCATGACCATCTCAAGGAAGGCTATTGACCGAGACCATCCACCAACTCCAACACCACCACAGTTGTCGTAGGTCACTGACACTTTTAGTCAGTTTCCATTGCCATCGCTGCCTTTCAGACCACTTTTTGAAGCCTGTGAGGTCGACTACCCAGATCAATTCCTCTCGCTAAGGTTGACATTTTGACACCATCCCGGCGAGGATTTCCCTTATTTTCGGCTGTTTTCCAGCCCATTGCCAGTCGGACGTCATTGACCACCACAGTAGACACCTTCCTCACTCAATGACCGACATTTTGAGACTAGCCACATTGACTGTCACAATTTGAATCTTTGTCGGTGACTCCACCTACCCAGAAGCGATTTTCGTGCATTTTAAACAATTTTCTAGCCAACTGGTGGTCGAACACTGTCAGTCACCACTGCTAGCATCTTCCCCTCTTCGTCCTCTATCAATTGCGACCGGCGGCAGCCTCCGCCATGTTGTTGTCAGCAATTCCCTTGTCCACGTCAGTGACCAATCATGGGCATGTTCACCCAACTCGTGACCCTGTTCACATGTCTACATCTGTGCCCATGTTCCCCTAGCCCACCAATTTAGTTAACCCAGACCTAGTTGACTTGGTCCGACTCAGTTTGGCTCTGCCCAATTGACCCTATTCTGCCCAGTTGACTCGACCGTCTTTTTTGACCGTTTTCGGTAATTCAAGACTCCATATGTTAGTTAAAATGCGTATTCACATATTTTGACATATGTACATGTTATTATCATATTTATTTATTTATTATTTATTTGTTTAATTTATTTTATTTATTTATTCATTAATATTTATTTCTTATTATTTAAATAATTGTTGTATGTGATGAATGCTTGTATGATTATTATAACTGTTGATGGTGTATTTATTTGTTAATATTATTCTTGTTCATATTTATCCTATTTAATTAAATTAAATTATTAATTATTAATTATTAATTATTTTCTCACATGTTATTAATTGTTCACATTTAGTTATGTATTTATATATTTGATGTTTATACTATTATTATTTATGATTAAGTTTATTAATTATTTATTCATTTATTTACTCATTTGCGTGATTATTTATGTATTTATTTATTTATTTATTTATTTATTATTTACTTGTGCATGTGCTAATAATTACTCATGTTTAGTTACAAACTTATGTATTATTATTTATATAATTATTATTTATTTATTGATGTATTATTTATTTATTTATTTAATTTTTCATTTAGATAAATGAGTTTATATAATTAGCCCTTTACTTAGCATTGGGTTTTTATGTAGGTTCTAGAGTCTATGCTTGTCGTAGATGTGACGTTACACTTAGAGCTTGGACCACACGTCCATTAGAACTCTTCTCAGAAATATCGTTTTATTATATTGTGATTTGATTTTCAAACCGTAGGATGCATTAATTGGTTGTTTGATTAGACCCCACTTAATACGGATCATCTAGGCATATTTTACTTCCGTGATTAATAACCTTCCAGGATGAGATTCATCGAGTTAGTTTCGAATTTAGCTCCACATTAGTTTGCTTTTGGGCATATTTATAAGATTCTATTGAGTTTTCACTGAGCTGAGAGTTGGTGAATTTGACCTCGCGTATAACATAATTGAGCGCATATGTAGGTCGCAACGAGATTTGGATTAGTGAGAGGATTATTCCATTTCTGAGGGATTCTAACATCTCTACCTTTTGAACTTCCTCAGACCTAGAGAGGCATGGAGTAGATCGGTACAGTTGTGTACAACGCATGTATAGAGCTATGGTATCAAAAGGTACTGAAGACGACTACTTGAGAGTACTCAATCATTTGCTCTTGGCCAAGCTTTATATGGAGGTTTGGAGAGGGCTTAGGTTATGTGTTTTTTTCCCCAAAGTAGGACAAGTTATTACCGCAAGATGTATTTGCCGAGAATGACATAGCACCAATTCAGTTTGGAATGCTATCAAGTCTGTAGCTTGATGGCTCCTCAGTAAATGCCCTCTGACAGTTCACATAGAAAATATATATATATAGTTTTCCTTCTTCGTGGAATATCATATTCCACTTGCCGGTTTGTTCTAGTTATTTTTCGGACATATATATAGGTCTTGTGTTCTTGAGTTGGGTTGGTTTTGGTGGAAGGGCATATAAATAGAGTGCCATTATTTTCTTTTTTACTTTTATCTATACTTGATGTGTTTTCTATATATATTTAGTAATGTCTTCCATTCTCGAGAGGCCAAGAGGGTTGTTTTAATCCGTTTTCCCATTCAAGTCCTGTAGATTAATTGATTTCGACATGGCTCGATTCGATCGTAACAATTCTAATTCAGTTCTCAGGTAAATAAGAATTGAAGTGTTGTACAAGAAGATGTGGAAGAAGAAGATATGAAACTATATATAAATATACATATCTACAATTAGTGAGGTGTTTTGGAAATTATAACAACAAATATAAGCTATATATAAGTATTGTAATTAATCCACTAGTGGAAAAAATGCCTTTTATTCACAAAAGTTTTCAGTGACAAAAGTTCAAATTCGGTGACAAAAAGGTATTTATCAATGAAAATTTCAGTAACAAAAGCTTTCACATCTAATTAAGTTTGGTGGCATGGTAGCGATTGGTTAGGGGGCTGCAACAGCGAGCGAGTGGGGGAGGGGGTGTGCAGGGGGTGGCAACGATGGCATGATGGGGTGGTAGTCAACCATGGTGGTGAGCGAGCAGCGATGCGAGGGGTGGGGCTGCCAGCAGGGCAGTGGCTAGCTGCGGAGGGGTAGCAGCCGATGGGGGCACGGTCGTGTGTTGTAAACAAGTGGCCATTGCGTTACACACGCCGACCAATTAATGGCACCAAAATTGGCATCATTAATTCATTTTTTTAAATTTTAAAATTTGATATCAAATTTCGGTGTCAAAACAGTGGTAGAGTAACTTTGATGCCAAAATTTTCTGCGACTGTTTGGTGACAATTTTTTAAAATGCACCACTAAATTTCAGTGGCTTGGTGGCATGTAAATTTGACATTAAATTTGGGTGTCAAAACAGTGACAAAGTAATTTTTACACTGTAATTTTTTATGATAGTTCTATAACAAATTTTTTAAAAATGGACCACTAAATTTTAGTGGCTAAATTTTTGTGACTTATATTATTTGTCACAAAAATGGGTGCCAATTTGATGACAAATTTTTAGTCACCAAATTTTCGGTGACAAAAGAGTGTCAGATTTTTGGTTTGATTCTAATTGGTGAATTTTTTGTGACATTTTTTTGTCACCATAAATGTCAAAACAATATCAATTTTGTCATCGAAAACTGCGGTGACAAAAAGGCCCTTTTGTCCAATAGTTATCTCTTTTACAATTTTGTTTTGCATTATCCTGATATCTACATGGACTCATACATCGCTATTGATCATTGTGTATCTACACAGCGCACTTTGGCCTCTAGTTAATCAATTAGTTATTTAGAGAGCAATAGTATTGGTTTTAGATAAATAAATACACACACACACAGCTGCCCAAGGATTGGGAATAGTTCTAATTAGGGGTGGGCGTGAACACCCAAATTTATCGGTTTATCCAACGTCCGAAGTATGTCCGACCGAATTTAACTGAATTAAAAAAACCAAATATAGACATTTTTTGTCCGATCGACCGAGTGTCTGAAATTTTATATGAATAATATAATATCTTCAACATTTGTAAGACTAATATTATAGTTTATGAAAATTTCAAAATATAATATACAGTAAAATTAATAAAGTTTATACATAAAATTGATATTTAATATCTTAAATATCAAAAAATGACATATATATAAAAAGGATAAAAGTCACTCTTATATTTAGGAATTTAGAACTATACATTCAAATTAATGATCATATCAAACTACTTACAATTTAGTTATTATGCTCTAAATTTTTAAAGTCAAACAAAAGATAATCAATATATAGAAACTTTAAAATAATCATTGACATCAAAATGTAGTCCAATATTACATATACTTCAAAAATAAAATATTATAATAATTGATTCTTCATCTAGCACACCTACATGAAAAAAATAGAAAAAAGTTAATTACTCATGTTTTATATCCTCTTTATTTTAAAATTAGGATATTTCCCTTCAATATGCCTCTATAAATGAGTAGTTTCATAACTTTCAGTTCCTTCAAACTTCTTTTCATAATAACGACAAATAGGAAATATTCCATTCTTCTAATATTTTCTATCAAAATAGGCGTATACATCGGATGCTATTTTTCTTTTTTAGAATATATACTGTCCATAGATTCTCCTTCTTTAGCAATCGAATTTTTGTTATCTTTTTCACATCCACTTTGTTCATTTACAATTAATAATGAACTTGTATGATCCATCTTTGAAAAAATATATCACATTATAAGCATAATGTAAAACTCGTGATCTGAGTCAGAGTTTTATGCTTATAAACCGATCGGTTCAGGCATCAGTTCGAGTTGAGTATGTTTTAGAATATATGTACTGAGCCGATGCTGGTTGTGTATGTGAGCCATGAGGGTCATGCGTACCCAAGTATATGATGATATCGTTATGAACACAACAGAATAGAATGAGTTATTAGAATATATGAGAGTATGCCAGTTATTTTTTTATTTTTATATGTAGTGGATCGTGGAATTAGTTTTAGGTTGTTTACTGCATTAGGACGCGTTACGAGAAATTTGGGTGTTGTTAGTTATAGAGCATGTCATTATGATGCTGTAGTATTTGTTTTATTTTATGGGATATTTTCCCTATTTTATGGATTTTTTTATGATTTATTTTGAGTTAGTTATTATTATTGATTCGATATGGAATTGAGTCAAGTCAAGTCTTATTTACGATATTGCCATTGATCAATCCCCCGACCGTTTTTCTCCTCCTCGTCCAAACCCTTGTCGCACCGCCCCCTTTTGCTTGTTGTCGTCTCCGCCGTTGCCGCTGATTGTCGCCGCCAGGCCCCGCCGCGGCATTGCGGTGATCCTCCGAGCGCCCCGGCCGTCGCCTGGCCTCCATGATGCCGCGCCTAGTGACATGCTCGCGTCATCGATTTCGCCGCCGGCGACCATTGTCAAGGCCGTCCAGTCACCGCTTTAATATTGCCAACCCTCCCACAGCCTTCCCCGATAAGAGCGAAGCCCATCGCCGCCCAAGCCAGCCAGATCTAGTCACCCACCACTGACCGCCTCTGTTTAGCCATTTTCCGGGGAGCTGTCACCTCCGCCAAGCACGTCGACGTTGTAGACGCGTCGAGCTCGCCGAGCCGGTTCTAGCGGAGGGGTTTCGCTGTGGCGCAGAGGGCGGCAAACGCAAGAGTCAGAAGTGGCGGTCCGTAGGTGGCGGCAGAGGGCAGGTCGCGGCGGAGGCATCAGCGGCACAAAGGAATTTGCCTCTACTCCCTATTGTTTTTTAGGAAAATATGGTAATTTTGGACTGTCCGTGGATATTGTTTGGGCCCGACGGATAATTTGATGTCCAAAGTCGATCGAACAAATTTTGTTCGACGAAATTTTAAACAGATGCGGACAATAATTTGTCCGATGTCCGTCCGACTGATGCCCACCGCTAGTTCTAATTGACCATGTAACTGTATCCACTTTTAGGTTTTTGAAATTTAGTTTAGACAAGAAGATGTTTGTTTGGCTGCATGGGTTGGAATGTCATTAGTCTTGGGTCATGTCTTCTATTAATCAAATGTTAGTCTCACCTCACTTAACACCGATATGTGATATATATTGTGCTTAGATATATAATTAAGAAAATAGCATGATACCAACCACCACACCAATGACAATTATAAACAATAATATTAACTCATATATTGTATTATTTAAGCTCTAATTCAACATTAATTAAGTATTAATATGACCTATTGAGTTAATCCACATTAGTATTGAAGATGACTAGTGATATGTATATAGACTAATGAGAAAGTTTTGTGAAGCCTGTTTCAACTCCTTGTGGAAGGTCATTATTAAACCTAAAATGTATGACGAGGAGATGATTTGGATTGTCTAATTTGTGAAGGGGTTGTTGATTAATCCCACGTTAGTTTTAAGGGTGACTGGTGACTTGTAAACTTCTATATAAGCTAATGAAAAAATATTATTTCCTCAATTAGCTTTTTGATTAAAAGAGGCATGTAAAGGCTGTCTCGAGTCCCTTTTATGGCCCCCATTTGTCCAATTTAAAACAAGTTTTACAATAGTTTATAGTTTGTACCATTTCATAAATTGCTCCATGCCAATGTTAGGCCATACCATTATATTCAAACTTGTAATTATCCATCATACCATGCACGGATTTGTTACAAAATAAAATATTTCCAAATAAATATAAATTACTTACCGACATTTAGCACATTTATTTGTGCATGGACACCGACGGATGTGGTCTCTCGTAGCTTTCATATATGTTTTCAAAGTTTATATTGATTAGTAAATGATTAGTTAGTGATTAGATGTGTGTTTCATATTATTTTATAATTCTTCAAGCATTAAAGGGCTTTGATCTTCTTATGAGCTGATTGACATTCTTCTTACTTTGATGTATTAACTAGTGTTTAACATAGAATGCAACAAGAAGTAGGTCATCAAAATGTACATTTATAAACCATCTGTAATAGTCCAAAAGTTAAACATAAAAAAAGCTCGAGATGATAGTGGTTGAAGCTCTGGAAAAGAGATTCATCATTATATATATATTTTGTAAAGCTCAAGGAGTAACACCAAAATGCCTTAAACATTGCTTTGAAAAACAAAAAAACACCCAAGTGGCTGCAAAATATTGACATTAATACATTGCACCAATTGGCTTGCATATTGAGATGTTGGCACTTCCTTTAAAAACAGTTTTACAATGTAAGGTTGGTTATGTTAATTTAATTAGTGGAGAAAATGAAGTCAAGGTAAGAAAGAAAGGAAACGAAAACAAAAAAATCAGTTTTCCAATAATTTCTCTTGTGGGTTTTGTTTGTAAAAAAATTATAAACTTAAAAGTGGCCTTCTCAAATATTTCTTTTATTTTCTAACTCCTTTTCAAAAGAAAATATTGTGAAAGGATTTTCTTTGAAGATGGAAAACAATTTTTTCTTTTCACATGTTTTCTTGCAAACAGAACAAGCCAAACTTTTATTTCTTTTTATTATTTTTAATGTTCTCAATGATTCGAGGGCACCTTCCACTTCTGTCTTCCTACCAACAAAGGTAATATCTTAAGCCTAACCTTTCTTGTATTAATCAGATGAATGTTTTATATTGATATTGACTAGGTGATGACCTTCATCATATAAGGTTCGGATATAATCAAAATTTGTATCGATCACAAACTGAATATCTAATCTTATTAATATCCAACCTTGAACCATTGCCCTTTTTAGATCTCATCCGAATTAAGAAAATACTAAGTTTTCAATCGGTAATAGATTAGAATGGATAAGATTGGATCCCTTGGACATTGTTGGATTCGATTCAGATATCAGATTTAATTTAAAGTTGACCAACTAACTGAATCAAATGAAGGAAAAATGGCCCATTTTTAAATTTATATAAATTGTAATCAAAGACCTAATTAAATAGAGAATTAAATTAAATTTTATCATGGTTTGCTGCCATTAAAAAATGACTTTTCTCCACTCAATAAAACTGTAGAGAAATGTTTAAATTTTTGCTACATTTCCCCATACTTTCTCCAAAGTAATTAAAAACGTGGAGAAAAAATCTAAGATTATATTTATATTTGTAGATAAGCATGTATTAATTTTTTTACTTCACTCCAATCACAAAATTTGAGATTGAATTTATGTCACCTTAACTTTTGTCACCCACTTGTTTTTCTATGGTTTTGTAGTGTATTTTGACTTTAATGAATTGTAAAAAAACTTAATTTTTTAGTAGTGTGGGTATCATGTCTTTGTAAAATCCCTGTAATTGAAGGCATTGCAAATTAGATCCCTTCCAACTATTTGTGTATTTTCAGCTTTAGGACATTCGAAATACTCTAAACTCCAATCCGAATCAAACATGAATTAAATATCAAAATATTTTAAATATGTTGAATATTTACATAAATTATACTATAAGATTAAAAATTAGGTTTGAAAAAGAAGATTGACTTGATTATGATATCTATTTTTCCATAATTTTAGTGATCTTGAAACTGATGCAACATGAAAAAAGCCTTCTGACCGCATGGTGCATGTATCTTCCACATTGAGTAAAAATACAAATCTTGTGTCATAATAATAATAATCTATATGCATAAGCCCCTTTCCATGTCTCCCACTGCCTCATTCTATGCCCCTCCAACCTAGTCTCCTCTTTTCCTTCTCCAAGATCACATCCCTACCCATCAACCATCCATTAGAGCACCAGCTCTCTACCAACAAAACTCAGAAATCAGAACCAGTCTCCACCTCTTCCATGGCCACCTGCCAATGCTTCTCATTTAAAAAACCAAGTTCAAAGACTCTGCTCCACAAGACTGTATTCTCCAGAACAACAATGGATCAGATGAAATCAAAAGCTTGGTGAGGAGATTTCAATGGCAGGAGATTGAGAGAATGACTGGGAGCTTTTCTAGGGTCATTGGTGAAGGTGGGTTTAGCACGGTCTATCTGGGCTTCCTTTCAAGCTCCTCCATCAACAACACCGTAGCAGTCAAGGTGCATAGAAGCAGCGAGAGGCTCCACCGTGCCTTCAAGCAAGAGCTTGAGATTCTCATGCATGTTCGCCATGAGCACATCGTCAAGCTCCTCGGATACTGCAATGATAGAGGTGAACATCTCTCAGTCCTTGCTCTGTTTTGATTCACAAACAGCTCTGTTTCTGGATTTAGCAAGAAGTTGACGAAACTTGTTCAACCAATTGCAGAGGAAGGAGCTCTAGTGTTCGAGCTGGTCAGCCATGGAAGTCTGTATGACAAGCTGCATAGCAGCCATGGCGGCCATGGCGAGCGACTACCATGGCCACAACGGATGCGCATAGCTTACCAGCTGGCCAGAGCAATCCACCACCTCCATGATAGCTGCAAGCTCCAAATAGTCCACTGCGACATCACCTCCTCCAACGTCCTCCTAGGCTCCAACCATTCCTCCAAGCTCTGCGACTTCGGCTCCGCCAAGATGGGCTTCTCCTCCACCATCCTCCCCTCCACAGCCGCACCCTTCGTTGGCTCTCCGGGCTACGTCGACCCTCACCACCTCCGGACGGGGATCACCTCCAAGAAGAACGATGTGTACAGCTACGGAGTGCTGCTTCTTGAGCTCGTGACAGGGAAGAAAGCTTTCTGTGAGGAGAAGCAGCAGCTGTTGGCGGCGGCCATGGCGGCGGTGCGGCGAGAGCCGAAGAGGGTCGTGGAGATGGTGGATGGTGGGCTCGGAGGGGTGTTCGATTGCCAGGAAGCGGTGGCCATGGCTGCCATCTCGGCTGCTTGCTTGGAAGAGCAGCCCAGCTTGAGGCCAACCATGGCGGAGGTTGTGAGGAATATAGAGGAGAAGATCAGTTCGGAGTATTTGGTGTCAAAGAATTCAAAGATGTGTTGATTGTATTGGAGATTGTTTTATTTTTTTCAAAGCGTGTTAGTGATTGTTTGATCATGATATCTTGTAAGTATATTTAGACACGATTGATGAAGAAAGGTGGAAGTGTTCATTTTAGGTGAAAAACACTGGAAAGCGTTTGGCACAACACGTAAAGAAAATGCTCTAAGCCAGCTTTAATACATTATCAAAAGCAACTCTCATCTCCACCAAGAAAGTGAGATATATAATCATTAAAATAAAATTAAAAAAATTAAATTATTATAATTTATATTTTTATCCTATCAAAATTATTTTTAAAATTGAAGCCTATATATAAAATATCAAAATATTTTATTTCATTATTTAACAAAAATTATTAATAAAATTAAAGTCTATTTTTTATATAGGCTAGCAAAACGGCATGTTGCTTTGTATATTAATAAGGGGAGTTAAAATTATGCTCCAAGGAAAATAAGGAGATTCAACCAATAAAAAATATGCAATAAATTTTTTAATTTATTATAATCTATCTCCTCACTCAATTAGATTCTATATTTAAAATTGGAATCTATCTTCTTATTTAATTAACGTCTATCTTTTAAATCAAAATCTATCCCTAAAATTTTTCACCATAATACTTTATCTCATTATTAAACGAGGAAATATCTATAAATTAAGAGTCTTTCCTTAATATAAGTCGCACCCACGATTTTAAATATCACATTGTACCAATGAGTTGTATTCAATATATCATGTACCACCTTTTTATACGGATGATTTAAACTTGTGTATTAAGTTAATCGATACCTATTTTTTATTACAAAATTTTCACAAAATTCATTTTTTTGTTTGAAAATTTTGAATTTTAATCGGTATTTAATAAAAATATTAATGATAAAAAACATTTTTAACATTTAAAGAAATATTTTATTTAAAATTTTGAAAATAAAGTTTAATCCAATTCAACCTTATTAAATACAATATATTATGTACTACTTAAAATTAAAATTTGGTATAATCACCGGTACGGTATTTAAAACTACAAACACACCATATTCAAGGTATCTTGTCTAGTCTTTTTGAGAGTATTCAAGTGGTGTTATTTTCCATATAATTTACATTAGTCCCCTATATTTACCAACTTGTTTTTGTAAGAGAAAATGATTGCAAAGACATTTAATTCAAAGAAAGATGTAAAAGTGAATCTTTGGAAAAAGAAAATCATTATAAAACGTATACGGATTGACGCCACCTGTAGATGACATGCAACTCATCGAATTTAATTACTTTACATTATGATGTCTAATCATCAAATTCTAATAATTTCATAAAATTTCTATTAGAAACACCCTTTCCCAATGCCCTAGCATGATCACCTTAATATAGAAACCCTTTAAAAAATAATAGTAACTTATATAAAAAATAAAAATCCAAACTACAATGCCGCTATTTTTGAACTATAATTCATCACTTCATTTCCTTTGTTTTTCTATTCTTTAAATTATTTTTCACGTATGCATTTATATTGAGACAAAATAGAAATACTCGTGTCTTTAAAAACAACATCTTGAGGTCATTCAACTTTCACGTTTTTAATACAAAATAAATATTTGCATTTACATACTTCCATCTTTTTTTTGCATCAGATTAATCAGCTTTAGAATATTATTTCATGCTATTGAGTTTTGTCATTACTTTTAATTATTCTTGTTGTTTAAAGGGGATTCTTTTATTCTGTCTTTTGTTTTGTTCTAGTCTTCTTTTAGTAGTGAGTTTTATTTAATATCTGGAAAAGTTTTTATTCAATAAACTAAAAGTATTTATGCATATTGTATGTTACAGTATTAGTTTTCTTTCACGTTATGTTTTACTTTGTTGCCAAGTAATCAACTTTGCCACAAAAGATTATGCCCAAGCTCAATTTAGATAAGCCCTTAGTATAATTAATAATCATGTAGTGAGAGAACTCTAAAATATAAAAGGGTGCATGTAGGATATGATAATAATTTTATTATAATTGTTTCAAAATTTTTGGATTAGGGCTTAACATAGCCTGTTAGTTTAGCAAAGTTGACTTTAAGCTGAGTAGAAGTTATTTATCCATTTTTTTTAATTTAAGGACTAAAAGGTTACATAAAATTAGCTTATGTTACTCTCTTTGACACTTAAAATTGATAAATATATAATTTTTATTATTTTAGAGCATTGATTTAAGTATTTAACTAATTAAAGGAAAAATAATATATCATAATAATATTTTTACTTGACCGGGAGTTATTCACCAAATCTATTAACAAGGAAATGTCCATGGAGTTTGACTTGGGAAACTAAGTAGTGGAGTCAACTTAAGAAATTTTTAAATTTGAAAAAGTGTTTTAAAACTATAATTATTATTAATTAATGATTAATTATAATTAATTATAAAGGTTTTACCGCATTTATTTGGTGTAAGACCAACATTAAGATCTGTATAAGCTATAATACCTATTTAATTATTGAACTTTCAAAATTACCAATAAAGACATTTGATTGGTGATAAAATGCAATCTGGTGATTGGGTCTTAGAGTTTATAAATGGTAAGATATTGAGGCATCTTTACTTTCCAAAACATGTGGTGGCGATTGTTATCTACTCTATTCACATTGAAATATGACTAGGTGGCCTGCTTGGATGCAGTTCGAATGATTGCCAATTGGCATTAACATGTGGGGCACCCAAGCTAAATAAGGGAAATACGATATGACAGGCCGCATTATACCGATACTTTAAAGGTTACTATTGTAAATCCCGTGAGTCGAGTCAGAATCGTATATTAGCGATTTAGTCGGTTCAACCGTCGGTTCGAGTCGAGCCAATTTCATGAACCGCGTGTTGAGTCGAGACCAACCGTAAGTTATGAACGATAGGGGTTAAGTGTACTTAAGTATATGATGATAACGTCAAAAAGATGATGAGAAATGAGTTGTCAAAGTATATGACAGTATGTTGTATTTTTTTATCTATTTAATTATAGAATTATTTTTAAGCCGAATAACACGTTAGGACGCATTATAGGGCAGTTTGGGTGGGTATTAGTTATAGAACATGTCATTGTGATATTACGGTGTGTATTATATTTTATGATAGTTTTCCTATTATTCTGGATTTTTGGATTTATTACAAGTTAGTTATTATTTTTAACTTTAGTTAGAGTTGAGTTAACTTTTAATTACAAGATTGCCCCGGAGAACTCTCCCTGACCTTTTCTCCCCCAAACCCCAATCGCCGCCATCACCGCCCCCATCCTCACTGTCGACGCTGCCTCCGATCCCCGCCAAGAGTGTTGCCTCTAGCCATCCCGGCCGCCACCCGATCTCTACAACGCATGTAAGCCGCGCACTAGTACCGCCCATCCCGACGCTGTTTTGCCGCTGACCACGCTGCTCCGCAGCTTCCATGTCACTAACATCCCTTCCCTCGACCTAGATGACATTTCCCCCATACTCAGCGCCATTGCCAAGCCGGCCAAGGATTAATCAGACTACCAACTGACCCTAGCAGACTGGTCGTCATCACTGGTGGTCATCGCTATCGTTGACGTCCTCACCACCACACCATTGGGTCGAGCTAGCCGAGTTGGTGCCAATCCATGCATGGGACTCGTGCCCTAGCACCGCCCGTCCCTACATTGTTCTGCCGCCGACCGCACTACTCTGTAGCCTCCATGTCATTGGTGTCCCTTCCCTCAACTTAGACGACATTTCCTCCATACCCAGCCGACTGGTCGTCGCCACTGACAGTCATCACTATTGTTGTCGTCCTCACCACCACACCATTGGGTCGAACAAGCTGAGTTGGCGCCAACCCATAGCCCTCAATTGCCTCCCAGGAAAAGTTGTCGAAATACCACTGAAAAGCCGCCAAAAATAGCCTGAAAACTACAGGAAAATCAGATTCACTTAAATTTGCCAAATCTTCTGCCAAATTCATCCAGTCAAATTTGATTGAACTTCGGACTTCGCTGGGTGCCAAATTCGAGTCTTGAGACATGCGACAAAACCCTAGTCGTCGCTGATAGCTGACGTGCGAATTATTAGCATCGACATACTAGGATTGATTGATAAATGTGTTAACTATTTTATTGTAATAAAAACATGACTTGCTTGATTGAATTATATTAAAATGAATGCTAAGGAACTAATTAGGTAAACTTTGTAAGTATTGTGATTTAATGCAACATAGCGTAGGAAATCTTATATGGATTGAGATTGATGTGTGATTTATGTGAGTATGTATTGATATGTGAATGCATCATACGCAGGCATTAGCTTTAAGTTTGATGTGTAGGTATGAAGTAGGAGCTTGCCTCCTAGGCGCGTGAACACAATTGGAGTTTCTATCAGGTCAGTTTAGGACTCACTTTTGGTTTGACTTTTATACTCTGTCATGTTTTGTATTAACAGGTAAGCAGACGTGTCGAGTGGTGGATTATTGTATCCCACTCCACACGGGCCATCTAGTCATATGAGATTTTTGGATTAATAACCCTTGGGATGAGAACCCTTGTGTTTGTTATCAAAACTCAGATCCAGCTCACGATGCCTTTAAGCCTACTCTATTGAAATCCCTACCTAGGCCTATGTACTTGTAGTTTTTTACATTTTTGTGAGATGTGAGATGAGGGAAAATCGATGAGTACATCTTGAGATAGGGAGTGTGCTTGTCAAAGAGGGCTCTGGAATTGGTGAGTATCCATTTCATTCTCAAGGGATCTTGATAACTCCGTCTTTGAGTTCCTCAAACCCAGAGAAGTGTAGAAGTTTACAAGTACTACTATGTAATACATGTCTAAATTTGTGGTTTTAAAAAGTACTGAAGGTACATGCTTGAGAGTACTCGGCCTTTGCACTTAGGGTAGAAGTGATATAGAGGATGTAGAGAGTTGAAAGGAAAGAGGATGATTTTCCCACGCAATGGACAGTTTAAAGTGGCCAATGAATGAGGATGAGATAGAAAGGAGAAGCTGTCGGGTGAGGTTGACGACTCTTAGTTATTGCCCTTATGAGAGTTCTATGAGGAAGAGTAATGATGTTTTTATTCAATAGGAGGGTTAGCTTTCCTATGTAAGTTTGTTATTAGTTATTTCTAGACCGGTAACACTCTTTGCTGACATCTTTTTATTATTTATGTAGGTGAGAATTGTGAGGAATGAGACTGTCAGAACTGCGGAGGAGTACCACTGAAATCACACACACATGTACCTGTCGAGTATAATTAGTGATGATGATGTGTGTTAAACTATGTGAAAGATGAATTTGAAATTCTATTTTGCGAACTTGATATAAATATTTTGCATGTAAATGGAATTATTAATGGAAATGAATAGGGTGAGCTATGGAGTTTAGACTTGACTCAAATGCTGAAGAAAGTAATGATAACTAAAATATAAAGGGAATGTTGTGTTTGGACAATGGTTTTGATTTTTATTGTTATAAATATACAATGTTTGTTGTTAACAAGGTGGTCCCTATTGCACTTTGAGGGGAGACTACCCATTTTCCTTTAGAAATAATTATTTCTTTTAAAATTTTCCATTTGTTTGGTTTATTTTATATTTGATTGCATATTATATCACGTATGTAGGATAATGTTAGAACCCACAGATCCTATTCATACTTTGTATGTTGTATCACTATCTTGAAACGTTAATGGTAAATCGAGGGCAGCTTAATCCAATCATGTATATTAGTAAACGGTTTAATCGCCGGTAATATTTCTATGTTGGTTTACAGGTAATACAGGTAAACCGAAACGGGGTATAAAAATTATTATAGATGCAGAACAAGCGGACAACCAATTTCTTTAAAAAGCCACCAGTTGTGGCAAGACAATTATACCTAAATTTCTTACAATTGCGTTATTGACACATCAATATAAACTATGAATAATTTTCACAAGGGGTTTAAAGTTACCGTTTGAAATATAAAATAGAAACAAAAATAGAATTTTTCACAGCTATATGTGTCATGTTGTCTGTTCGACAGCGTCTAATAAAGAATATAATTATTTAAATAAAATGCTAACCATAAAAAATAGGATTTGACGGAAAACAGCCTATGGTTGTTTGCAAAATTTTGTTTCTTTATTGAATTATGAGATCTAAACACCTATAAAAATGTGTTCTTTTTGTCCAAAGCAAGGATTATATTTCGTACACGTGAAACTTCTAAAGTATCAATAAAATCCTTAGTTGGTTAATAAAACCCATATGTCAGAGACAAGAATTCTGGAGGTTTGTAAACTCTTACAAAGCATACTTGTCATGCCAGAAAATTTTTAATCACGCCCACTTAGATGTGCCATGTCAGGAGGTTATAGTTATCTATGCACGCTCGTGCTTTTGATGGCCACAAGTGGAATCCATGATGTAAAGTTGGGCCCACCATAATAAGTTTTATTTAGGCTCTACTGATAATTGACAATTATGAAAAGGAAATCTTTTGTAGCAAATAAAACCCATGTTTTGATTAATTTAATATTAAGTGGGAGTAAGTTACATTTCATTCTCAACGTGGACCAGCACCACCAATAATATTGCTTTCACTAATTGAGAGCCACTTAATCAGTGCTTAGATGAGGTCAGGTGTTTTGGCTTGTAGTGATTCCCTGCCTTTCTGATTAGGTGCGCATTAATGTACTTAATTTTTTCTTTGATGGACTTGAAGTGAAATCACTCTCGATTGATAATCTACACGACCTAATTCATTAAGTGTCCCACTCACAAATTGCCAATATTCGATTGCCCATAATTATATTGACTTTTGGGTTGGGCGTAGACCTCAAGTAGCCTTTCTTACATTCCATTCTTTGCTCCATGTAGCTCTACATAGTTTTATATATTTGTATAAGATTTAATATCTAACTAGGGGTGCTAATAGCTTGATCCGGAAAGCGCTTGCTCGATATTAGGCTTAATTTCTTTTGAGTAAAAATTTGACTTGAATTAAGTGAACATGAATACACGCACATTTCCATTCAGCTCGACTTCAACAATGTACATCGGATATAATAATTTACGTATTTTTTATATAGTCATTTATGTAAAACTAGATAAAATATTGTGTCATGCGCGACTTATATCAGATAAATTTTTATTTTATATATAAACTCTCATTGAATAATGAGATATACTGTAATAACTTAATAGATTACTTATAGACTGTTATTGATTTAAAGATATATCTTATTTAATTAAAAAGATAAATTATAATTGCTTAATTTTTTGTTATATTTTTTTCAAGTCGGTTAGAACTCTTAATAGTAAGAAGTTAAAAGTTGAGGTTGACCAGATTCGATCATGTAACCTTCCACAGTAAAAGATATTTTTATTATTATTTAAAAGAATTAAAATTATTAGCGAAATTCAAACCCGTGACCTTTGAAAAAGGTATTTTTATTATATTTTTAAAAATTTTCTTATATTTTGATTGCTGGTTTTCTTACTTTTAATCTCAAGATAGTATTGAGTACCTCTTTTATTAATAAGAATAAATATTAAAAAGTGATAAATATAATCATATTGATACTATTTTCACATGATAATATAAGAATTTTGATCCTAAACAAACTATTTGGCATATAATTAAACAAAAATTAAACTATTTAAATTTTCATAATTAATTTATCTCATATTATATTTATATTAAAAATACTCAAGTTTAACCATGTTCAACTCGAATTTGAAATAAAGGAATTGAACTTGGACATGGTTGAACTCTACTCATTTTGTTGGTCTAACACCCTTAAATCTAACCGTCTTTATAAGGTCAGATGGACATCAATTTTTTACAAATGAAATATCTGGAGCCATTCTTATTCAGTGTAAGATCTATCTATTTTTAAGCCTCTTATGATTCGGTTGAACCAAGTTTATTACTTGGATCATATATTTCCATCATATGGTGATTATATATGGCTCATATATTCTGTACCCAAATCAACTTAAAATAATTGATATCTAATTTTTCCCTTGTGCAACTCAAATATTCTCATAAACTTGATATATTAGAATATCGAAATTGTATGTATCATAGCTGAATTATGAGTTTCTCACATGAGTAGGATTTATTCCTTTTCCAACAAAGATGGATGGATAATTTGGGTTAGGCGTTATCTGGATTTAAATTATTAACTCTCTTGTAGTACTGGGCTAGGTTTGGTGATGAGTTGGCAATGCCGTCTACGTAGCCATCTATATACATATCTAACTTTCATATATATATATATATATATATATATATATATATAGGGCTCTGAGGTGAACCCGGGGCAGTTTTTGGCCCAAGCTTTAATCTGGGGTGTTTGATTATAAGGACGACTTAGATAGATTATTTTTTAAATAAAAAAACTAAATTTTTATATGGGCTGTCCAATTACAAGGACAGCCCAGATTTATTGTTTCAAAAAAAATACAAATGCCCTCAACGACCGGCTACAGCCAGCCAGATCTGGCCACCAATGGCCACATCTGGCCACCCACCAGCCAAATCTAGCTGTCCACCAGCCAAATCTAGCCAGACATGGCTGTCCGCGGCTAGATTGGGCCCCGCGGCCAAAGATCCTGCCTTGGTTGTGGGGGGATGGCGTGGTTGAGGGTGAGCTGGGAGAAGAGGTGTGCTCGAGGGGGGGGTGGCCGCTGCAGGGAAGGGGGGAGCAGGGTACAGGAGGCCGAGGCAGGGCAAGGGTGGCCATGGTAGGGAAGGGGGAGCAAGGTAGAGGGGGCCGCGACGGGGCAGGGGCGGACGTGGCAGTGGAGGGGAGGAGCGGGGTAGAGGAGGCTGTGGCAGGGCTTAGCAGCCACTGCGGGACGGTGGCGTCGGCATCGTGAGGTTGAGTGTTTTTTTAGAACAATAGATCAGGGCCGTCCTTTTAATCGAACAGCCTAGATTAAAGCTCGGGGCAGAAAATATTTTCTGTCCCGGGCTCACTAACACTTTACCCTATATATATATATATTATATTAGGGTGTGATTGTGAACTTTATGAACCTATATCATGATTGTTAATTTTTTATTTAACGTTCACAATGGGTAGTTACGAATGAGTGAATATATGTAATTCTTAAAATAATTGCAAATGTGATTTATTAGATAAAAATTAATGATCATGATGTAACTTTATAAAGTTCATATATACACCTTATTGAGCCTGGCAGCTTCCACTACGACGGCTCCCGCTACGGTGGCTTATCGAGTCTGGGTCGCTAGGATTTCTTGGCGGCGGTGTGGCTTCCAATCGACTAGACACCATCTCACTGTGAGCATGAGTAGGGTTAGCTTGTCTGGGAGAAGGAGGCGATGGAGCTCTATTTTGAGTACTTCGAGTTCTTACCATGATTACTCCTTCTCACTGATCCAATCCAAAAATTTTGCCACACAACACATTGGTGAGAAATCTGTAAATCAACTATAACAAGGATAGAAATATATACCTGCCAGCTAGACTTTGAGCAGTCTTTGCACACACATCATGTATGGAAATATCTTCCAACTTAATCGACCAAGAGTGCCTCAGATACCAAACTGTGACACACTGAATTTGGCTCACCCGTGAACCGAACAGGAACATCACAGATCCCGATTAAGTTAGCCAACCCAAACTTAACCCAAGTAGATCTACTCTCACCATCTTAAGATGGACGATACTAATCACTATGCATGGATGAATGAATGGAACCCTAACATGCTATTACATGGATGACATAACAACAAGTTTACATACCAAAATAATTACGATAAAATCAATAAAAAAATTCCTGAAATAAAACGGACAAAGTCTCCCTTAAAATGGCAATTAGGGCTCACCCTGTCAAATCAACATGTATATATATAGAAATACATATACATCCATTGCACCATATTTTCCACATAAATATTCAATTCGGCCAGATCAAAATATTTTACGTTTTAGGTCTCGACCCACTTGTTCATTCTATTCATTTCCATCTTTTTCATTCAATTTGCACACTAATATGTATTTCGAATCACATTATCAGTATCTATTTCTATTTACCAAAATCTTCATATATTATCTTTTATATCAAGCAATTTCATGACAAGAATTTCATTTTCATAATAAAGATAACAAACAGCCAAAACAGACAAAACAAACATTCTGTCGTTGAGCATGTGTGTGTATGCAAGATAGGGCACTGCTCCTCCATCCAAGTCGGCATATATAGTATTTAATCCTCACACACACACACACACATATATATATATATATATAAGAAACGTCAGTAATGAGTGTTACTGGTCCAAAAATATGACTACACAGTAAACTGACAAATGAGAACTGACTCTCATTTTGAATAAAAATATTTATATACTTCTCATAAACTCTCCTAAGGGCATCTAGTGAGGAGCCATTGGGTTGCAGACTCGATACCATCCCGAACTGACTGTTCTAATGCCTCTCTTAACATTTTCTCATTTTCCTGGTCCCTTACGACTCCCAGTATATCCTAAGCCCTCTCATTTCCTCCATAATTCTCCTAACCTTGAGATCGAAAGCTAAGTACTCTCAAGTAATCACCTTTAGTACCCTTTGAACCACAAGTCCAGACATACGTTGTACCAAACAGTACCCGTAAACTTCCATGTTTCTTCGGGTGTGAGGAACTCAAAATAGGAGTTGTCAGGATCCCTCGGGATTGGAACAACCCTCTCACTAATATAGAGCCAGCTTTAATTGGCACGTGCACCCGCTCTAGTATGTGCAAGTTGGTTTTTCCCATCTTTTGTCTCAATGAAATATGATAAAACTATATATATGTCTGGGAAAGGATTTATATAATATGCCCGAAGGCAAATTACGGTGGATCTTTTTTTGAATTTAACTAAAGGGATTCCATCCTCGAGGGTTATTAATTCAAAAAATTGGTTGATTAACTGGCCCAAGTTAAGTTGGATTTGGTAAAATGCTACTTAACCCATCCTACAAGTGATAAAGCAAACATACAATAGAATAGAGCATAAGCATAGACGAGTCCTAAACCAACCCGGAAGAAGCTCCAATCGTGTTCATGCACTTAGGTGGCAAGCTCTTACTTCGTACCTACACATCAAATATAGAAGCTAATGCCCACTAACTGAATGATGCATCAAACTCATCACAAACATCATATGCAAAATACACTCATCGCTCAACAACAATCAAACAATCATCAGTGTAGAAATATTTCTAGCTCATCCTATTCGTACCAAATTTATTATGTTTTTCTAAGTTACGTTGAAGTCAATTAGCATGCTCAAATTTAATTTACCTAATTAGATCATTAGCATTAATTAAGCACAACTCAAATCATACAAATATCACTTCATCCACCAAGAGGCATTCATCACGTCAAACAATCAATCCTAATATGTCATGCTAACAATCATCAATTTTAAATAATTAAATTGGGGTTAATTATACCTTGTGTTGTCGGCAATCAGTGACGGATAGGGTTTTGACCTGTAGCTTGAGACTTGAATTCGACCCTGGTGGCATCCGAAGATCGATCTAGCAAATTTTAGCAAATCTGGTTTTCCGCAGTTTCTGATAGATTTTTGGCGGCTTTCCGGCGATTATTGCCAACAACGGTTAATAGGCGGGATGGTGGTGATATGGGGTACTGTTGGCACTGGCTCGACGAGCCCGACGTGTCTACGATGTTGATGAGGTTGGTGTAAGTAGTGGCTTGCCAGAAAATGGCAAAACAAGGTTGTTAGCTGTAGGGTGAAGAGCTCTCACTGAGATGGGCGGCATTGGGCTCCGCTCCAGTCGGGGAAGGTCGTGGGAGGGTTGACAAGGTCAAGGCGACGACTGGACACCAGTGGCGACAGTTACCAGAGGCAGGATCAGAGACAGGAGCTCGGCTCAAAGGCTTAGCTTCCTTGAATTGTGGAGGTCGAGCGACGGTCGGGGGTGCTCAGGGACGCACGAAGATGGCATGGCAGGGCTCGGTGGCAAGTAAAGGGGCGGCATCAATTGCAGGTAAATGGGCGGCGTCGAGGGTTTGTGGGGAGATGATGTCGGGGTAATGTTTGGTGGCAATTTCATAAATAAAACTTTACTCGAGTTTGACTTAAGTCAAAAATAATAACTAACTTGTAATAAATCCTTAAAAAAATCCAAAAAATAGCTAAAATACTATAAAATATAATGCACATCATAACATCACAATGACATGCTCTATAACTAATAACCCATCCAAACTATTCTGTAGTGTGTCCTAATATGTTTTTCAACCTAAAACAAATTCTACAATCTAATACTTAAATAAAATAAAAAATCTAGCATACTCTCATATATTACGATAACTCATTCTGGTTTTGTCTTACTGACACTATCATTATATACTTGGGTACACATGACCCTCGTAGTTCATAACACACGACCGACCTTAGCTTAGTACGCTTGTTCTGAAATTGACTCGACTAAAAATAGTGGTCGAACCAACCGGTTCTGACTATAAAACCTTGACTTGGGGTACGGGTTTTACACTACCACTTAACACCTTTTTTGCACTTATTTGATTGCTCGACTGACTCCTTTGTTGTGGCTGGCAGCCACCCCTTGTCAGCTGGCCCTCTCCTTCTCCCCTTTAGCTTCCCTACATCTCTCCCTCCCTCCTTTTCCCCTGCCACCTATCCACCCTATCACTGTTGTCAAACCCATGCTGCAAACCACCCTAGCTCTCCCCCACGGCCCTCCTCCTTGCTCTCATCTCTATGTCTGCCTTCCCATCCTCTCCTTCTCTTCCCTATCCTTCCCCCTTCTCCTTCCATCTCACTGACAACCCGCCTCCTGACATTACCATTGGCGACGCCTCCTCGCTATTGGCCATACCATACCTCACCTCTCCTTTCCTACTAATCCCCCCTCCGCTCCCTTTCTCCACTATCTCTCCCCTCTCTCCTCCCTCTTTCCTCCTCTCCTCCTCCCTCTTGGCCAGCCCAATGCTGGCCCCTCCCTGCAACTGCCAAACGGTACCATCTCCTTCTCCTCCCTGGATCACCAGCAGGTGTCGGTCGTCCCTCTTGTGTATTTCATTTTATCATATCATCATTGCATTTTCATAACATTTTTATTCATATTCTTATTAGTATATTAATATGAAAATTTGTAATCTAATTAAGTTGGAATGTGGTGTCTTTGTGATGGAGTCTAATTTTGTCATAATAAAAGATTATTCACTTCTTGTTGTAATAAAAGATATGTGTTTTATTAATTATATTGTAACCCCTATTCCTTAGCTAGTGATTTGTTACATATTTAGTGATGTTAAGCCCTTGTTGATACATGGTATTTATTTGATCGAAAGTGATTCACACATCTTTAAATTGATGGGTTATGACCTATTTAACTATGGTTAGTTTATATTGATTCATGATTAATTTGTTACAAAGTTATTTACTCCTCATATGATTGATTATGTTCTAAGATGTTGGTAGTTTTATTCCCTTGACTGCTCTTGTTGTCAAGAATTATTAATGTAATCTTATTGTTTCCTTTATATCTTTTCATGTGAGTGTGGTGTGGTAGATAACTATCATTTATCATGGTTGCATTATAACTTATCAAGTTGATGCTTAGAAGTCTCATTACGTCATAGTCATCATTCATCTTACGAGGATTTTAGTTCACTTCTTCACCATTTATTTACTTTCTTGTTATTGCTCATAATGATAATATTTAGCTCAGGTTAGTTGTTTTGTGATGTGTTGTTTGGTTTGTTGGGGTATGTGTTCATCATATTATTCATGCATCATATAGTTGAGAATGAGCGTTAGTGTGTTGTATTGTTTGCTTCTACTAGATTTGTAAGGACTCGTTTCTCAGATTTATCGCTCTAGTCAGTCAATGTTTTGATATCCGGATTGTAAGTTGTGATAATTGACTATTTTATTTGATCTCACTTAACATAAGTCATTTAAATGTGTTTTTGTAGGATGAGATCCCTCGTAACATTTTTGAAAACTCAACTCTAGCTCAAGTTGCCTTCAAGCTTACTTACATGATTCCATTCTCAACCCTATATTTATAATTTTTATCATATTTTATGTGAATTGAGAGTTCGAAAACTTGACCTTGCACATACCGTGAGAAGTCACCGCATATGTGCATGTTGCAACAGGCTTTAGATTGGTGAGAGGGTTGTTCTATTACTGAGGGATCTTGATACATCTACATCTTCCTTTCAACCAAAAAGATGTAGAATAGACGAGTAATAATGTATATAGTGCATGTCTAGTCTTGTGGTATTAGACGATTCTAAAGGCGGTTGTTTGAGAATATTACTTGGCCTTTGTATTAGACGATTCAAGGCTAGGAGTTTTATGGGGGAGTTTGGAAAAGGCTTAGGATATTGGCTGTCTCAAGAGTTGGATTATAATGTTATTGCCTACAAAGGCATTGTCGAAAGTGGTAGAACACCAATCAATTCAGGACGTTATCTTGTTTGCAGCAAGATGACTCCTAAATAGATGCCTTTCGAGTATTCTGTTAGAGTATATATGATTGTTTGCTTCTCATGAGAACCGGCTCTTGTTTGCTAGATTATTTATTTAGTCATTTTCGAACCAATGACACATTTTGCTAACATTTTTCTATTATGTAATTTTATAGTTGTAAAAATCGTAATTAGCCTCCAAATCGGTTGAAAGGGGAGTTACCAAATCAGAATGATTAAGGAAAAATCATATAAGAATTAGTTTTCAAGAATTGGTCTAAACAGGTCTAATATTATAAACATTTTATATCCTACAATTAGATATAATATTAAATATAATAAACATGTATATAGTCCAATTAATACCTATTTAATAATTTGAAGAAAAAAATGTCATGAGTAAATTAAAGCTCACTCCCAATTCTCAATACAAATCCACAAGCATAATCTAAAAAACTATATATATATATATATATATATATATATATATATGTTTATGGTAAAGTATATAAATGGAATAAAACCAAAATATGAACTTTATGTACTAAATTTATAAAAGAAAAGTTGGGCATTTTAACCGGATAATAAATTGTCAACATAGAGATTTCTTCAAGTCAAATCACTAACATAATAAAACTTAATAGCAGAAACAAAAGTGTGCCAAAATCCATCATGGTAGTTTGGCGAAGATGAAATGATCTTCCAAAATTGTGGTGTACTGTTCTCAAGAGAGGAATTGTATATCTGATAGATGAGGTGCCTGGAAATAATCGTACATTAAATTCTGGGGACCATAAACCTATATAACCTTTCAAGTTTCCATATTTCTATTTTAACCATCATAAATTAGAAATTAGTAAAATGGGCCTCTACACATATATATCCATACTTGCATTAAATTTCTCTGGCCCAATAACCTTAACCTTATTAGACTAATTATATTTTGGGCAAATCCTTAATTATAGCATCTAAGACAATTATATATATATATATATATATATATATATATATATAAAATTTAACCTTATGATCTCACAAATATTTTACTATTATATTTAAGAGCGTGTACAAAACTATCCTATCCATTAATTATGTTAACATAGGATCCAGACGATTTTTGCTACATTTATCGTAGCTAAATCCATCCACAATGACATATATTAACAAAACTAGATGACATGGATCTAAGTATGGATGTGTAACATGAAATTTACATGCAATTTGATCTAAATATACCTATTTACAACTGGTCCAACTTTGTGAGATCATACCAAAGTTAGTTAGAGTGAAACATAAACCGAATATAGAGTTTATATAAATACAAACTCCCATTAAACCAACATATCATCCAATGATATTACACCCATGTGAGCAACATGCTCACAAAAAACTTGGGTTGTTGTCCCTTAGTAAGCGGATCCTCAAATATGGAGTTTGTCCCAATATACTCTATAAAAACTTGACCACTCTAAAGTTTTTCTTTAACAACTAGAAACTTGATCTCTATATATTTTGACTTACATGAGCTCTTGTTATTGTTGGAATATAGTGTTGCAGACTTATTGTCACAAAATAACTTAAGTGGTCTTTCAACATTATCCAAAATACGGAGCTCTATGACAAGATTCTACAACCATATTTCATGATTGGATGCCTCATAATATGCTATGAATTTAGTTGCCATGATGGAAGAAGTTATAAGTGTCTGCTAAGAACTCCAAAATATAGCTCCTCCAACTATCAGGTAGACATAGGTAGAAGTCGATCGACAACTATCTTGACATCTAGTAAAATTGGAGTAAAATCAGAGTCATAATATCCAATGATCTCAAGTTGGTCTAAATTCTAAAATGTGAGCATTTAATGTTTTGGTCTTTGAATATACCACATGACTCGTTTGGCTTCTTTCCAATAACCTAATCTTGGATTACTTAAACATATGCCCAACATCTCAACAATATACCCAATATCCGGAGGCATACATACTTGAGAATGCATAAGACTTCCTGTAATGACCCGGCCTAATGTGTAAAATAATAGGCTAAGTCCTTTCTTCAAAAGTGGTTAACCAAGATAAAAATTTATACTTCATTCTCACTTATAAACAGGATCTTAACCCATTAGGCGTTAGATGTGAGACTAAGTTAAGAGATCTCACAATCTACCTACCTTAGGAAATTTCGTCCTTAAAATTCCTACACTTGGCCAGTTGCTAGCTCTAACCCATTACGTTCTGTAAAACCCCAATTTCAGCTTAGGATTTTACCCGATTTTAGTTTTGTCCAGTTTGGGCAGTCTCAAGTCGGTTCGAACAAACTCGATTCAAAACAATTTTATGAATATGAGTATGAGGCCTAGATGACCATATGAGCATGTTATGGAGGCTGAGTATGCTGACATGCATATGATAGTTTCAGTTATGATACTGTATATAATGAGTTATTAATGTATACACGAGGTAAGCATAAGACTTTTAAGAGTTAGCCAGGATTTTAGGCCTAGATCTAGACCGTTTCAACGTTTAGCATCCGCTTGGGATTTTCTGGGTATTTAATTTGCATGCACCATAGGAATTTTAGATCACACGATTGTGCCCCTATGGGCCCAGCTTGATTAAGTGCTGAGTTTGAGGCCCATTTAGCATGCTTGCTTTGATTCTCGCCTCTAGAGTCACTTTTAGGACTCGAGTCTATTTCAACTTTGGACCGTCTCGATCCGAGCATTTCGTCCATATGTATATTCTATATATCCATATGTAGGCCCCACTAGGAGACGAGTTGTTGGAGTTCTAGATCATGCCACATGGCAAAATTTAGGCCATCCATTCAACCCTATCTTCCACCCAATTATCTTTCATAGATTTTACATGATTTTCAAACTTTTACACCATTACCGCCGCCACCAGTTCGGCTCTCCGCTGGCTAGACCCTGGTCCTCCTCCGGCCACCGAATCGGTACTACCGTGACCAGCTCACGACTGGCTATCAATTTGTACCCACTGTCACCATCGGCACTGCCGAAGTCGCCATTGGCGACCGAGTTTTTGATCACTGTTCATCATTGCCGCCGCCACCATTTGTGTCTTTTCCGGCGCTGGTGAGGCACATTCGGCCGATTCGACCACCCACATAGTTTACCCTTGCCGAGATCTTCCCTTTGAGACCAACATCGACCACTGCCGTGGCCATAATTGCGGCTAACGATGTCGCCGTTTCTTGCAGCGATTACCTTTGCTTCCCAGCCAACCAGCAGCCGGGCTCCATCGATCATCACCGCCATCATGTTTCTCGTCCTCCCCTCCGTCAATCCCAACTGGATGCAACTCCAACTGCGCCATTGTTGGCGTTCTTCAGCAACAGGCACTGCCGCCCTCTACCCGACCCATTTGCCCAGTTCGCGGTCTGCCTGCCGGCGACTGCATCCGCCTGTCTGTGTTTGTGTTCGCGTGATTGTGCCCGAGTTCACCAGTCCGAGCCCATGTATGTGTCCACCAGCCCAACCGACAGTTAACCCAGACAGAGTTGGTTTAGTTCAGTTTGGTCTAGTTCAACTTGGTTCGGTCCGGTTCAGATCATTTTTGGACCATTTTAGTCCGTTCTTGCACTGTTTTCGGTAATTCGAGAACTTGTATATTAGTTTAGAAGCATATTCATATGATTTAGCATGATTGAATGTTATGAGGATTTTTCTTTATTTATTCATTATTATTTATTTATTTTTATGTATATGTTTATCATATATGATGAATGTTTACATGATTATTTATTATTATTAATATTATATTTACTTATTAACAGTAGCCTTTTTATGTTTACTAAATTGTATATATTTATTTATTTACTTGTTAGTTGTGCGTATGTTATTATTTAATTGTAATTAATTACGTATTCTGTAATGATGACTATGACATTATTATTATTCATGTTTAATTAAAATTTAATAATTATTTATTTGTGTATTTATTTTTTTATTTATTTATAGAATGATTATGTATTTATTTATTTAATTGTTTATATGATTACTAACACGAGTATACATAATATTTACTCGTGTTTAGCCATTTACGTATATAGTATACGATATTATTATTTATGATTAGAGTATTGATTGTTTTATGTATTTATTATATATCTATTTATTCATGATTGTATGTATGTATTTATTTATTTATTATTTATTATTAGTTATAAATAACAATTGGTATGTTTAATTAGTATAGTCATTTTATTAGGATGTATTGATGACATGAGCACACACCACGAACATACATTATATAGGGATGTTAGTATTTTACTTAGTAGTAGGTTCTGATGTAGGTTTTGGAATCCGAGCTTGCCGTAGATGTGCATATACGCTTGGAGCTTGGACCACAAGTCCGTAAAACTCTCCTTCTCTGCTTAACTCTTTGCGTGTCGAGTTTAATCATGTTTCATACGTAGGACGACATTGGCGGCATTTTATTGGATCCGTCCGATGTCGGGCCATTTAGCTGTATTTTCTACGCATGTTTAATAAAACTACAAGGATGAGATCCCTTGTTGGTTTTCGAACTGAAGCTCCAGAAATGTATGATATAAGCTTCTTCCCGAAGCCTATTATATAAATATGTGCATTTTTATGGATTTCACGAATAAGAGAATGAGTTGTACAGAGATATGTATGGGCTGCACTAGTACTCCTTCAAACCATGAGGTAGTGTGGTGTATGATGGTAGTGCGTAATGCAGCACATTTTCAAAATTTGTGGCACTAACTTAACTGTTCCTTTTGCCACTTGAGTATCGTGGTGGGTGATATGGAAGATATGAGGGTGTAAGCGTTGTATGTGTGAATATGATAATGAGCCTTGCATGCGAGCCAGCACTTGCTTAAGTATGTTTGCTTACCGCCCAGTGTGAGACAATCTTTAAGTATCATAAGTTTTAGTGGGTAATGGAATACCCATTTGTCAGATTGTATTAGTTATTTATCGGACCAGTATCATTTGTTACTCACATTTTTCATATAATATATGTAGGTTTTGCAAATCCTGAGTCGACTTTGGTGGGAGGATAAATAAACGCTAGACACACTTGAGCTCAATGTAGTTATTTACTTATATTTTTTTATTTATATTTGATGTGTTTGATGCATATTTAACAATGTCTTCTATTCTCATGACACCAAAAGGTTGTTCGGTCTATTTCATCGAGTTGTACCGACCAATAACTTTAAACATGAATCGACTCGATCGTAAGATTTCTGATTCGGTTCTTAAGTGAACCGAAATCAGGGTGTTATAGTTTCTCTAGCCCATGATTGGCAGTGTAGCCAACGTCCCTAGTCTAGCCCACCATCTAACACGGAACTAGGATGCCCCGATACCATTTATAACGACCCGTTGTTCTGAAGTGTAATATAATGGGCTAAATCATTTCTTCAAAAGTGGTTAACTAAGTTAAAAATCTATAGTCCATTCTCACTTATAAACAAATGTCCCTGTAAGTATTAAATGTGAGACTAAGTTGAAGGATCTCACACTTCCCATTGCCGAAGCATAGGGAATCTTTTGTATCTCCTTTTTTTCTATATCATTCTTGGGGCATTGACTACGACTAAATTTGTCGCCTTTAGCAACAGGGGTATCTCTTAGTTTGCAATCTTGCATGCCCAATATTTTAAGAACCTTTTTGATATATATCATTTGTGACAATCTATGTATACCTCGGGAGCGATCCCGATATATTTGAATTCCTACTACAAAGATACATTCCCAAGATCTTTCATCTCAAATTTATTTGATAGAAATCTCTTGCTTTCATAAAGTAAATCTATATCATTGGTGGCAAACAATATGCCATCGTCTTACAAAACCAAAAACTATACTGACACTCACTAAACTTGTGATATATACAATTATCAACTATATTCACCTAAAAACCAAACGAGATGACAACTTGATGAAATTTGTAGCACCACTGACAGGAAGCTTGTTTTAGCCCATTCAATGGATTTCTTTAATTTGAAACCATATTCTTTGCGTCTCCCAACACAAAGTTTTTTAATTGCGCCATATAAATTGTTTCATCAATGCCACCATTTAAAAATGTTATCATCACATCCATCTAATGCAACTCAAGATCAAAATGTGACATTAATACCATAAATTGTCTTGAATGAGTCTGTCGATGACACTGGAGAGAAAGTCTAATGCCTTCCTTTTGAGTAAAATTCTTTGTAAGAAGACGAGCCTTATATCTTTCCACATTACCTTTCAAATCCCTTTTGATTCTAAATATTCATTTATAACCAATAGGTTTCTCACCATCAGGCAATAGGACAAGATCCCAACCTTTATTGTCTTGCATTGATTTAATTTCATCATTCATGGCATCAATCCACTTTTGAGAATGTAAAATTTGATAATTTTAATTTTTTTTATTTTTATTTTATAGGTTTTGTTTTTGGGTAGAACTAGTGGGCGTGGGAGGTGAGAGTCTAACACCTCCTCCTTTACTGTGGGAAAGTGAAGAGTTTTTACGGGGAGTCTGATGTTCCGTTCTTCAAATCTTCCCACTTCTTCTTCTTTATAACCCTTCCAGCTTTCTTTTCTCTCCATTATATTACCTCTATCTAAGTCCTTTTTTTTCTCAATAAGTTCTTCTCGCATCTCTTTTCCTTTCTTGTTCATCATATTTCTTGCATATAGGATATTGATTTTAATATTTTCATGCATCTCCTCATTGATGTATTTGTCTTGATTGCTCTTGTTTGTTATTCATAGTGAAGATTAATTAAAGTGTTAGCTTTTGCTACTATTTGGATAATCAATGATAATAATAATAATTTTTCATTTAGATATATTAGTAAAATTATCATTGATTGGATATGAAGTGTAAATTTGAGTATTAATTAATAAGTTAATAAATTAAATGAGTTATTAAAATATAATGGTGTGATAATCATAATCATTGAACCTTAAAAACATGTTTGAGATAATTAAAGTTTTAACATTTATCAAATTAAGTAATTTAAAACAAATTTTACAAGTGATATTCTTTAACATCAATACAAATTATATTAAACAATAAGATACAATGCTTTAATATATTGTTAGATAATTTAAAACAAATTTTACAGGTGATATTCTTGAACTTCAATACAAATTATATTAAATAATAAGATACAATGGAGTTATGGACTTATATGATTACATTGTTGAATGATTGTGAATTGTGAGTCTGTGAGTTGGCTCCATTAATATTTCCACTTCGTTATTGTTGGCTAATTGTGAATTGTGAGTTGAATGATTAATTTAAATCTTTTAAGGTTGGACTTATATGATTACATTATGTTGATAATTAATTATTTCACTGGATTTCTTGTAAATGTTAGAAATTCAAAGTTTAATATTGTGGAATTCCACATGTTTTATTTTATCGGGTTTTAATCATGATATAGCTAAGTCATTTCATTGCGTGCTATCGGGTTTTAATCATGATATAGCTAAGTCATTTCATTGCGTGCATTCATTTAGTATAAAATTATACTTTGCATAATTTTACTTTTTGTAATAACTCGGCCCAAACGAAGTCATCTTTTTAAAAGTAGTTAACCTAGTTCAAGACTCATAGTCTATTCTCACTTTTAAAGATGAGCTTATACCAGTAAGTATTAGATGTGGGACTAAGTTGAGAGATCTCACAATTCACTTACCTTAGGAAATTTTGTCCCCAAAATTCCTACACTTGGCCCATTTGTAGCCTTAGCCCACGACCTTCTTTGGCCTGTGACCCGCAGTCTAGGCAATGTCCTTAATCCAACCCACCATCTAACACAGAACTAGGAGGCTCTCATACTATTTGTAACGACCTGGCCCAAAATGCAATATAATAAGATAAGTTATCTCTTTAAAAATAGTTAACCAAGTTAAAGATTTATAATCCATTCTCACTTATAAAGAGAAGCTTACCCAAGTAGGTATTAGATATAAGAATAAGTTGAGAGATCTCATAATTATCATATTAGGATCATGTGTCATAGTTGTGGGTGTCTTAACAAACTTCTACGTTTGTACAATGATTATGCATTTTTTGTACTTAATTGAGGTCTTGGTCAGTCTAAGTTCATATTCAACTTACTCTTGCTAAGAATGGAAGAATTGTAAAACTCGTGAATCAAGTCACAGTTTTATAGTTTGAACTGGTCGGTTCAACTGTTATTTTTAGTCGGGTCAATTTCAGAACACGTGTACCGAGCTGAGGCCAGTCTTGTATTATGAACCATGAGAGTTATGTGTGCTCAAGTATATGATGATAACATCAGTAAGACAACAATAAAATAAGTTATCAGAATATATGAGAGTATGCCAAATTTTCTTTATTTATTTTAATTAAATCGTATAATTATTTTTTGGCCAAATAACGCATTAGGACGCGTTACAAGCAGTTTGGATGAGTTATTAGTTATAGAACATGTCATTGTAATATTTTGTGTATCATGTTTTATGGGATTTTTTCTTGTTTTTCTGGAATTTTTAGAATTATTATGAGTTTGTATTATTTTTCTAGCGTCAGAGTTGAGTCAAGTTTTAATTATGAGACGACCATTCGTTTTTCTCACCAACCATTTGTTTTTCTTACCGACCATTCATGTTTCTCACTGACCCTTTATGTTTCTCACCGACTATTCATTTTTCTCACCGACCATTCGTTTTTCTCCCTGACCACTCGTTTTCTTCCCCCTGACATCTATTTATTCAACACCTCCAACATTGTCACCATCTAGCCGCCACCATCCTCCTCACCCAACTTCCTTTTTCTTTTTCTCACTTCCCTTTCCCCAACAATCCTCACTCGAGCCGGCCACAACCTTGTCGCTGTCATCGCTTGACTGATGATTAGGTATAGAAATTTACCCAATTTTATTTAATTATTTTATGATTTTGGTGTGATTATAAATAGGTGTTGATTTAAATTTAAATGCATGTTAACAGATGATAATAATAAATTAGAGTTTGAATTTAAATGCATGTAAATAGGTTGTCTTGTATGGATTGATGGGGAGTGTAGCATTCATGCATTATATTGGGCGTTAGTATTTAGTTTTGATGTGTAGGTACGGAGTAGGAGCTCGCCGCTTCGGTGCGAGGACACACTCAGAGCTTCTAACAGGTCTGTTTAGGACTCGTTTCCTATTTTACGCTCTACTCTATTGTGTATTGCTTTATTACTTGTAAGACGAGTTAAGGGGCGTTTTATTAAATCTCACTTAACCCGGGTCATTTAATCGATCGATCTTCTGGATTAGTAACCCTCGAGGATGAGATCCCTCAAGTATATTTTTAAAAACAAGATCCACCGCAAGTTGCCTTCAAGCCTATTATATAAATCCCTTCCTAGACCTATATATAGTTTTATCGAGTTTTTAATGAGACGAAAGATGGGAAAACTAACTCATACGTACCATGAGCGGGTGCACGTGATAGTCAAAGCGGGCTCTGGATTAGTGAGTGGGTTGTTCCAATCTTGAAGGATCCAGACAACTCCCGTTTTGAGTTCCTCACACCCAGAGAAATGCAGAGGTTTACGCGTATTGTTTAGTATAGCGCATGTCCAGACTTGTGGTTCAAAGGGTACTAAAGGCAACTGCTTGAGAGTACTCGGTCTTCATGCTCAAGGCCAGGAGACTTATGGAGGAAAGGAGATGGCTTAAGATATACTAGTAGTCCTAAGGGACTAGGAAATGTAATGAGAAAATCAGCAACAACAAAACAGTTAGTTCAGGATGCTACCGGATCTGCAGCCCAATGGCTCCTTAGTAGGTACCCTTCAGAGAGTTCATGAGAAGTATATGAATGTTTTCTTTCATATGAGAGTTTGCTCTCATAGCCAGTTTGATATTAGTTATATTTTTGGACCGGTAACACTCGTTACTGATGTGTTTACAATATATGTAGGTGATGATTAGAATGAGCCAGCCTGTATGGAGGAGCAATGATGTCTCTTACATACACACATGTCATATGGTAACATGTTTAATATTTTGAGAACGATGAAATGATGTGCAATGCATGAGGATGTGGTGTGATATGATGTATGTTGTTGTTGAAAAATGGATATGTTAATAAATATGTTTAGACATTGAATAATTACAACAAGTAAGTCAAGACCCAATTAGGTAAGATGAAGGTAAAATAGCAATTGAGTCAAGACTTAATACAAAAATGAATTATACAATTGATTGAGTTTATTGTGTGAATCTTTTATTAATTATTTATATATGTATACATGTTGATTTGACAAGGTGACCCTTAATTGCATTTTTAAGGGAAGCTCAATTTGTCTTATTTTATGAATCTTATCGATTTTCATCATTGTGAATTGGTTGATATGTCATCCATGTAATAGCATGTTAGGTTTATTTTTGTGTATTCATCCATGCATAGCGATTGACATCTTCCATCTCAATTTGCTGAGAGTAGATCCGCTGGGTTGGGTTCGGGTTAGCCGACCTAACCTGGTTTAGTGACATTTCAGTTCAGTTATCGAGTGTGAACCAAATTTAGGTTGTTACAAGAATGGTCTATGAGTTTATCTAGTCAGACATGAGACATGAAAAAATTATAATTAAATTGAATTAATCTACCCCCATGCTGAAAGAGGTGTTAGATTATGCACTTGTGATACTAAGATGGTGGGTTTGGGCAATATCGGTAACTATAGATTAGGCCCGTGGAATATATGTAAATGTATGGGAGAGTAGCTTCGCGGGGAGGCCACCTCTGAAAGCAAGGAGCGCAAAATAGGCTCATATAATAAGATAATTGAAATGAAAATAAATTGGCATGAGTATTACCTTATTTTCAATTTTATTATACGATTTAGTGATTTAAACATTAAAGAGGCATTGTGTTTGCAAGTACGTCTCCATGTTGATGGTTGAGAAGGAAATTTGACTACATGTTACGACCCTTCTAATGAGGACAGATCTCATATGAGTTAAGTATGGACAATTTAATCGTTCTTAGGGGACTTGTGTCATTTTTATTTGTCTTGGTCGATTTGTATACGGTTTAGCTACATGAATAGCCTTTCATTTAATCCTATTGAATTAATATGACTTTACATGCTTTACTTCATATATTATTTTTTCCCATGTTATAATTATCTTTTGATGTTACATTGTTATTGCATTTATCTCTTTTAATTGATCCATGCAAATGAATCAAAATCCTTGTTTAAAAAGTCTATAATCTAATGTTCTTTAGGGGTAGTGTATTCGTGTATGTGTGTTTTGTTTCTTTTAGAGTGGCACTAAAGGGTGATAATTTTAGATGGTGGTAACCACTAGAAACCAATCTAGTCTGCCTGCCCAACCGCACTAAAATGTGAAAAATGTACTGAACCAGATTTTGGCAGGTCTTAAAGAATTGGCCCAGGCATGAGCGAACATGAATGCATCTATGTAGGTAGTGGTCAAGAGGCTACTAGGGTTGGTGGTAGGAAATAGAGCAAATAGCTTTGCAGCAGGTCCCAACAATAACCTGGACAAAGCTAAGGGAGGATTGGAGTGAGCGGCTTAGCTGCGAGAGATCTAGTTTCGGACCCTGCCTTGCCAATTTAGCACTTTGGAAAGTGTTAGAATTTAGCACTCTCACTCAGGGAGATGACACAATATTGGAGCACACAAAGAAGTTCTTGGCTTTAGAATGATTTTCACTCGGAGTAGTCACTAGTGAGAAGGCTAGGGTAGACAAATTTTTCTAGGGAGTGAAGACGGAGATGAGGGACAATATTGCGACATCGCCTCCAAACACCTTCACAGAGGTGAATGATGATGCTACAACACAAGGTTAGTGATGGACTATGAGTGCAAAACCCACCTTCGGGTAAGGGTTTTACCCACTTGTTCCCTTACCCAATTTGAGCCAGTCTTGAGTGGGTTCGAGTCAATTCTGTTAATCCAATTTTTAGACCATGAATATAGGGCCCAGATGGCCGTATGAGTATATTATGGAGGTTGAGTATGTTCGATATATAGATGATAGCTTTAGATATGCTATAGTAGAGCATGAGTTATCAACATATGCATGATGTGTACCAATTTTTTTTACTTGTGTTAGCTTAGAATTTTAGGATTAGGTCTAGGCCATTGCAACATTTAGTATTCGTTTGGGTTTTTCATCCATAGAGCCACTTTTAGGCCTAGAGTGAGTTTCAACTTTTGTCAGCATTGATCCAAGCTCTCAAGCAATATATGTATTGTACGTATCCTAGGTGGACCTTACTAGGCCCAAGAATTGTTGGGCGTTCAGATCGTGCCACGTCACGAGATCTAGATCGTCTAGCAAAAACTGAAAAAAACCTAGCTTTCCTCTCCCATTATTTCGGATTTTCCACCCTAGGGCCGCCACCACTTTAGGCTCCCCCAATGAGACTTTGGCCACACCTAGCCACCGGACTTGTACATTATGACTGCTTCACGACAGACTATCAATGCAAGCCTAACCCTAGCGCTGGCGCTGCCGTAGTAGCCTCCGACGAGGCCATTTTCTTTGCCAGTTTCCACTTCTCCCACCGTCTCTCAGGACATTTTTTTGGCACCGATGAGCCTCCTTTGGAGAGGCCAACCACCCAGATAACTTTTCCTCGTCGTGACCAAACTTTTGAGACCACCCACGCCACCGTCGTGGCTATGATCACTGTCGGCAACATTGCCATACCCAATGGTAATTCCATCCATTTTTGGCTATTTTTTAACCACTCTTTGACCAGATTTCGTGGTCTCCACAACCAACATGTTCCCCATCGCATGGACTGTCGATCGGGACTAGCGGCGATCCATGATGCGCTACCGTTGGCAATTTTCGGTGACGGATACACTGGCGACCGTCCACGCCTATGTTGGTGTTTGCTTGTTCGCGCCCATGTCGAGTCCGTGTGCCCGTGTCTGTGATCATGTCCTCCTAACCATCCCAGCCCACCATTCTAGTGAACTCAGATTGACATAACTCAGACCAACTCAATTCGGTTCAGCCTAGTTAACCCGGTTGCCTTTTTCAATTGTTTTCGAACCATTTTCATCCGTTTTTCGACCATTCTCAATAATTCGAGAGTGCCTATGTTAATTTAGATGCATATTTACATTATTTGGCTTACCATGATATTGTGATTTTATTTATTTATTTATTATTTATTTGTTTATTTATTTTAACATTTATTTATTATTATTTATTTCTTGTTATTTATATATTTGTGGATTATGATGCCTATATTTATTTATTAATATTAATCTTATTCTTGTTTATCAAATTTTATTTAATTATTTAATTATTTATTTGTTCACCCACACATGTTGTTATTTATTTGTGTTAAATTATATATTCATATATTTAATAGCTATACTGCTACTATTCATTATTAATTGATATTAACTATTAATTTATTTATTCATTTAATTATTGAATTATTATTTATTTGGTTATTTATTTATTATTTACTCGTATTTAGTTGTATGCTCATATGTTCGATAATTATATTACTATTATTCATGACTAATTGCTATTCGCTATTTATTTATTTATTTGTTTGTTTATTTACTTACTTGTGTATTTCTTAATATTTACTCATATTTAGTTGCATATTTATTTTGAGTTAATCATATTATTATTGTTATTAATAAATAATATTTTATTTATTTTACATATTTATTATTCATCTATATGTTTATGAGTTTGTTTATTTATTTATTATTTTTTATTTATTTATTTTTGTTGATCATCTTAGCCTAAAGAGGTGTGATCAGGGGAACTATAAGAATGGCCCTCTGACCTAGCACTGGAAACCGCAGCAAAGGGCTCATGGAGAACGCGGGCTCCTTTTGCAAATCAATATTTACATGTTGGCCTTGGTGGAGGAGCAATGACCCTTTGGTGCATGCACATTCCCAGCGTTGTAATTTACCTCTTGCTGTGTGATGTATTTTATGATATAGTTTGAGATGTCATCCTCTATTTTGATTATGAAATTTGTAGTTTGCTACCATTACGTGATGTAGACATGTTGAGGTTGTTCCGAGAGCTATCTATTAGTTATATTGGGTGTGATTAGTAAGTGGGTCCAGAGCCCACTTTATAGTTTATGTTTAGCATTTTATGATTTACTTGTGACGTGAAAAATTTTTATTTGTTAATATAATATATCTTGTTATACTAGTTGGCTCTTTATTGTATTTTTAAGAGAAATTTTATACGTTTCTTTCTAAAAATTTATGAAATTTCATTGTTATTTAATTATTTTGGTATGATTTCATGACATGTTGTTCACGTAATACTCTAATAGAGTGTACATCTTATACATGCATTGTATGTGCATTAACTGCTTTCTTCATCTTTAGCCATCAATAGAGTTTAGATCTCTTCAACTTATATTTTGATTATCCAATTTAATAAAGTTAAGAGATAGTTTTATCTACCTTAACAGCTCTAATCCGATTTGAAGTGAATTGGATTTGACTTGTTACACTTAGACCAAGTCTAGGATGTATTAATACATTCATATATAATTTGTACTAAATAACTTCCATCTTTAATTCAACACATTTGTTTGTTATTTAATTTACTCAACAAGAAGTTTGTTAACATTTCCTTGTCATATATAACTACTAGCAAGCTAATATTCATATTATGAATGACAAGCTCTGCTTGCATAGGTCAATTATCAAAATCTAACTATGAATGTCGAGATCATGTGATGGAAAGTGGAATAAGATGTAAGTCCTTTTTCTACTCGTTCAACATATCCAATTAGTACCTCCATTAAAAAAAGAATGTTTTTTTAAAAATTTTTGTAAAGACATTTTTTAGCTACTTCCAATTTCTTATATTGAAATATTGATTGAGAATTTCATTATTTTTTAAAATATGAAAATTTTTGTTAGTATTGGGTCTCCCCACATACCATAGACTCCTTCATTGTAAAAGTAATAAATGAAGTTTCAGCATAGATAGGAGGTTACTTTCATCTTCATTGGTATGCATTTGTAATCAAATTGATAATTAAGAATTTTGTATGCATTAGAACTGTCTGGGATAACATTTTTCCTATGTTAATTGAAATAAGCTGCTAATAAGTTATTAATAATAATCAACATAGAAAAATTCAATTTATTTAGTTGTAAACTTATATAATTATAATGGCTAGACATAATTATTTTTCTAATTTTAGATTATTTTTAAAAATATATTCAGCAGGCCTTAAAATTTGTTTATGGCTACAACATCTTGCCTAAATTTATTTTCTACAAGGGGCAATGAATTTTAAGTTCCAGACTACCAGAATAAAAGAGTATTAATTTTTTTACTGATATAAGACTATTATATTTTTTTCTTTTGTTTTCCAAAGCAAGGACTATTAGACAAAAACTATTAATATTTTTTTCTTTGGAGCAAGAACTATTAGAATTTGCCGGTACTAAATAGAAGATATCGATAATTCTAAAAATTTGGGATAATTATTTTTATAATTAATATAAAAAAACACTAAAATAAAACTTTTTTCCTAAACAATATCGATATAACATTTTTTTAAGAATGCACCCAATTATTTTTTACAAAAAAAACACAAGATAAAACATCAGATTTCCTAGTCAACTCGTTCTCTTCCTCTTATTTTCTTTACCACTGTGCCCTACATAGTTAAAAAAAAAAACCCAAGATGAAATTATTAACTAAGTCTATTTACCTTAAAAAAACCCCTTTAGCAAAAAATAAATTCTTTTACCTTTCTAACCTGATTCCATTTTAACTAAGTTTACTTGCTTTAATCTTCTTATTTAATATTATTATTATTATTATTATTATTATAACATACATTTATATTATTTTAAAATTATAATCATAATTATTATTATATTATAATTTATAATTATAATAGCACACGTAAATATTATAGACACAAAATAATGCATGAAAAGAAAGGAGTGAAAAACGAAAGCATACCACCCATCACTCACCCCCAAATGTCAACCCTCTCCCAACCACATCCGATCTGATCCGCCGACACGATCTCCGGCGATGACGTTCAAGAGCGTGGTGCAGGACCTGAGGGACGGCATCGGCAGCCTGTCCCGGCGCGGCCTCGGCCGCCACCGCTCCTCCATCGCCTCCGCCTCCACCACTTCCTTCGACTTCGACTGCTCCGCCGCAGCGGCGGCGGAGGAGTGGCAGAGCTGCTGGGCGGGGCTCCCGCCGGAGCTGCTGCGGGACGTGGTGAAGCGGCTGGAGGCCAGCGAGAGCACCTGGCCCGCCCGCCGCCATGTCGTCGCCTGCGCCGCCGTCTGCCGGTCGTGGCGGGTCATGTGCAAGGAGATCGTTGGCAACCCCGAGATCAGCGCCAAGCTCACCTTTCCCATCTCCCTCAAACAGGTCCTTTGTCCTCTCTTTTTCTTTTACTTTTTTGCTGTTTCGGTAGATGAAAATCGAATTTTTCTCGCTTTTTTAGCTCGGATTTGGTCTAGGATTGGTAAAGATTGAAGCTTTCCCAATTTCTTAAGCTCAGCTATAGCTCGGACGGATGTAGGAGGGTTGGGAGGTGGTAGGATTTGGGAGAAAATATGGAAGTTGTTGGATTGGAAGCATGAGTTTAGTTTGTTTTGGGGCGATTTCTTGTTTTGTGTCAAGTTGAAGCTAAATTTGAGGGTGTGGGTTGTAAGCTTACTATTTTTATCGTTTTAGATCTTTCCGGATTTGACTTGTTGATTGTTGGTAGGGGCTAAAGGCGAAAAATTGCGGTGATGTGAAATGAAAATGTCTGAGTGTTTAAAATGTTAAATTGTTGGATCTTTTGATGCTATTTAAATCATAGAGGACACTTAATTTTTCTTTGTTGGACTTTGTTTAATTTGTTTGTACCATTCGTATTGCTGAGCCAATTTTCTGCTTGGCTATTTGGGATTTATGGATATCAGCCAGGATCACGCTCTGGGCCAATTCAGTGTTACATCAAAAGAAACAAGGCAACTTCTACTTACCATCTCTACTTGGGTCTTAACCCTGGTGAGTTCTTATCTCTAGTTAATCTTATATCTCTCCAGTTTCGGAGGTGATAAGGTTATACTCAAGTCTGCTACATGGATCTTAATAGTCAGTGTGTAAACTGTATTATGGATCTTTGATACATGATTTATAAGTGATTTATTGTGGGCTTGGGTTACTTAATACATGGAAACAAGAACAAATTTATGGGCATACTAGTTCTTGAGTCTGCCTAAGGAAGTTTTGATCTGATACTTATTTTGTGTATTTGACGCAGAGAGCGGAAAATTTCTCCTGGCCGCACGGAAAGTTCGCCGCCCTACTCATGCAGAATATATCATTACTATGGATTCCTTAGACATTTCTAGGAACAGTGTCAGCTACATGGGTAAATTAAGGTAAGATTGCGGATCCTATCTGTTGTTTCTTTTTTCCATGCCAGTTTAGACTACCACTTCTCTACTGTGCATACTGTCGTACAAATGTGAAACATGTTATAGTTCTAGTTTTGGGAAAGTAGTTCATAAATCCTGTTTGGCCCAGCATGATCTTTATAGTCATCATTTATTAGTCTGTGTCCTCTTTACTTAATTTCCTTCTTTCTGTTAAATACATAATTTGAGTTGATTACCAAAGGAATACTTGTAGTTGATTCTCTTGAAGACCTTACTCTTCTCTGGCATATTTGCATCTATTGAAAACATGAGCTTTCAAGGTTTTGAGCATTTGGCTGTTTATTGATAGATATGATTATTCATAATGTTCAAACTTGCTACTGCTATTTTATTTATGTAACAACCTGTACATGATTATGCTCAAAAGCATGATTCTACTTCCTAGGCGATGGTATGCTTTCTTGTTAGATCTCAGTTTTAAAAGGAGATGAGATCTCTTCAGTGAGGTTTCAACTCATCTTGGCAGTGTAAGCAAGATAACATTTGGAAAACCTTCGATTCCCTGTTATGATATTTAACTTGTTGGGCAGTTATAAATGATAAAGTGAGAACATTAATCTGCGTGATTAACCTTTCAAAGCATATCATCTTTTAGTTTTTAAAATGGAGTACAAGTTGCACTGGTAGTCACATTTGAAATAGTACTATGACTAATGTTTAATTTACTTCTTTCACTGACTACTTTATTTCTCAGGTCAAATTTTCTGGGTACCAAATTTTCCATCTATGATAGCCAACCTCCTTACCGAGGTGCTGTAACTTCTAGTGGCAGATCTAGTCGCCGATTTAATAGCCGAAAAGTTTCACCAAAAGTGCCATCAGGTAGCTATGGCATTGCTCATATTGCCTATGAGTTGAATATGCTCGGCACCAGGGGTCCTCGGCGGATGCATTGCACCATGCACTCCATCCCCACCTCAGCTATAAAACCTAATGGTTTTGTGCCCACCTATTCAGAAGTACCTATTGATGCGTTAGAAGATTCCTTCTCCCAACTCTCTATCCCTCGGGCTGGTCTCCTTGAGAGTAACATCTCTGAAGACCTGAAATCCATCGGCTCCTCAAGATTCTATAGCAGTACAAGGTTCACTGAGGTATCAGTTGATGTATGGGGGAAGGAAAGCCCTCTTGTTTTGAAGAACAAGGCGCCAAGGTGGCATGAGCAGCTACAATGCTGGTGTTTGAACTTCCGCGGCAGGGTTACTGTTGCCTCTGTAAAGAACTTTCAGCTAATAGCTGCTTCTGCTGAGTCTGCAGAGAGCAACAACCAGAATGGTGTCAACAATCAACCAAACAACAACATTCAACCAAACATCAACAATCAACCAAACAATAACAACAATCACCAGAGCAACAATACTGGCGCAGGGACTTTACAGTCAGGGTCAAGTGACCAGGACAAAATCATTCTCCAGTTTGGTAAGATGGGAAAAGATCTATTCACGATGGATTATCGATATCCTTTGTCTGCTTTCCAGGCGTTCGGAATATGCTTAAGCAGCTTTGATACCAAGCTAGCATGCGAATGAATGTATGAATAGGCATTATCCTTTCATGGGGACTCGGTAATCGCCATGGTTGTAATGTATAAAATTGTGTTGGGTAAAGTAACATAATTATGTATGATTAATCTACTCCACTTTAACATGTGTGTGAGTTGGAACTCATTATTTTGAATGTAACGTTGTACTACGGATAGATTGTAACCTTCCCTCTTCCCCAATAAAATGTCCACGTTCTAAATTCTGATTCTCCCCTTATATAATTTTTATACGTAATAATCCACGAAGAAAATAATTTTACATTCAGCACTTTTAGGATAAAATTTGATATATAATAAGCGGGTGTGCGTCAATCAATGGGAGGGGATTTGAAGTAGGAAGTAAATTCGCTGTATTATTAGTTTTTATTATCACAATTAATAGAATTTAATTGTTTTTTCACACTCTATTAATTATAGATATTTGAACTAATAAAAAGATAGTTACCTCAAGTCTGTTGTAGCAAGTACAACGACAAATTTTCTCTCCTATATCTATCAACCTTTAACATAAATTTACTATTTTTGAAGAAATAATTTAGGACTATTAATTTATATTTAAAGTCATCTAATATCATTGCCAACATAAGGATTGTATTGAATTATGGCTTGGATTAAACGATGACTAGGGATTTAGCCTTTTGCAAAAAACAAAAAAACTTTAAAGACAAAATTTCTTAAAATTGGGAAGATTATAATAACTTATAAAAAAAAGTTTAATTTCAATTCTAATACTTCGTAGGATAAGATCTAATATACAAGTAATAATGTTTTTATAATTTTTCAACTTGATTAACTGTTTTTAAATAGATGATTTAAGTACACCGGGTCATCACACTCTCTCTGGCACTTTGTTCAGACATCTATGTGAAATGTAGTAGTAGGAGCCGTTTTGCATTATATCCGCAGATTTCACGAGCTAGCAGCTGTTGATCGAGTAAAAAAATAGAGTAAGTAACTCTTGTACCATTTGATTCCAAAGGCATCAATCATGGTGGACGAACATCTGATGCTATGATATTTCTTTTTATGAATCAATTTGTTATAATGTTTTCATGGTAAGCGTAAACGATTTTGACATGTTGAATTGAGTTTAAACTTCCAGGATTGACACCGCTAAGCATTCTTATTTGAGGATTTTCAGTGAATCCAAGAATGTGGAAACCTGAAGGAAAACTTGAAGGTTTCCTCTTCTCAATCTTATCATCGCCACTTTTTTCTTATTGTGATACCACCGACATATAGTGGATTTTCAGGAAAATTCAGAATAAGAAAATTGGAATGGCAACCTCCAACCCCTTACAAGTAAAATTCAGGTTAAACAGTCAGATAACCAGCCAAAGAAAGTTCCTTAACATAATGAACTCATGGAGAGACTAATAATATACATCCACCCCCACATCACATGAAATAAAATAGAACTAACAGAAATCCCTATATATTAAATAAGAAAGTATAGTGGCATCTATGATTGTTTGGTTACTAAAGGTTTTATCAGTCAAAAACTAACTCTCATGGAGGATAGTGAGAAAAATGATCTAAATTTATCGTCAACAGAAAATGAACAGATGAAACAGCATTGTTAATTGGATAGAATTTTTTACAAATATGTGATTTTCTTCTTGAATCGAGGAACAATGACTTCGAGCTTGATCAAGTGCTAGGATCATCTATATAAGTACTTTGACAGAGGAAATTTCACACTTCTTGCAACCTGCCAGTTGAAAAATAATTAATTTGGGATAGTAATACACAATACTATTTTAAGGAAAAATGGCCAATACTTGACGTTTTATTTTTTTACCTTTAAAGCCATATCTTCACTGACTGCGCACCTGTAGCGAGTAGACCCTTCTAAAGGGCATAATCCTCCTCTATTGATAAAATTAGTATCACAAAGCATGGAAAATTGCACTAAAACATCAGACATTAACCCGTTCTTTCCAGTCTCCATTGGACAGTTTTGAGCTTGTGGCTCCATTGGTGGAGAATCATCTATAACAGATGTAATACATTGAAATATGGCCAACAATCTCTCTAGTGGAAAAGTTCCAGGACCTTTCAGAAGCTGTTCTTGTGCTGCAAGATCCTTCTTCTGAATAGTTGTTTCAGAACTTCTGCAACACATTCTGATTTAGTAACATAATGGCATTATTATAATAACCAACAATGTTTTCAGCCTAAGAAGTCATGAATTCTATAAAATCCATCACCAGGGAAAAAAACGTTATGATGGACCAACTTGTCTGTATGGTTTACCTTCTATTGTCAATGTTACTACATCTTCATCAAATTTGTATTCAACTGTTGTTTAAGAAATCCTTCCAAAAAAGGATCAGAAATTTTACTGCAAACAAAATCCAATGTTGCAATGCAACACTTTAAAGCCTTATTCAAGCACACTTACTTTCGCTTACGTTTTTGCCTATCAAATCCATTATTTGCATCAAATAGAGCTGCATCCAGGGTGGCTGGGTTCCGTGAAGCAAGAAAAGCCGAAATAAGAAGGTACTTAGAAGAAAGGGACATGTGAAAATCAAGATCATCAGAAATTTCTCCATTAAATTTCCTCTTCTTGTTATCTTTGTCCAATCTTTTCACTCCAATTTCTGCAGGAGACACGACTCTGAATAGCTCCTTGAGTGACTGAGCTATATGTGGCTGGAGATGCGTGAACAATCTTCTTCTTGTATTTTCGTCTGGAACTTTATTTAGATTATCCAATGGTTCAGTGTACTTCTTAAATAAAGCTTGTAAAGCAGTAGATAGTTCATCAACGTGTCTAGTTACTCTACAAAATGAGGGTAGAACAGAACTGCACAAAAGAAATAAAAAAGAAAAAATTATTCAAAAGGAACATATGCATTTAGCTAAAACGAACATTTACAGCAAAACCATAAACAAAGAGCACAATCAACCCACCCAAGAAATGATGCATAGAGCTTTGGATTTGGTTGATTTCTCATAAAGATCTGATAAAGCTCGTCCTCAGTGTAGCTAGAAAAATATATTGGAAGAGGCTCTGCAAATCCAGTGCTCGAATAAAATGTATCGAGAGAAGAATTGCTGATAAAAATAAAACCCACTTTGGGCATTTTAAGAAGATCATTGAGGTTGAACAACAAAGATATCAATGAGGCACCTTTCTCCCAATCCCTTATCCGTTCAATATTGTCAAATATCATGTAAATCATTGTATCATCACATTCCTTCTTAGTATGAAAATCCTTTAAGCTTTTCAAAGAAGCATTCAAAGCATCTCTGAGGCAACTAACAAAGTCGGAGAACTTATCACAACGTTTAGCACTTGAATAACAGTTATCAGCAGTCCTACTTTGAAACAGCAACTGATTCAGCACAGATTCAAATAAACCGCGCGAATTATAGCAAGAACGGCAGCTAGAATAGACAAAGGGACGTCTCAAATAGCTGAACACTTGAAGAAGGACGCTGGTCTTGCCCGTAGAAACACCACCATATATAAATAAAGGAATCATGGAGGAACCTTGTGGTCCAATTAACCGCAACATATCAAGGATCTGAAGACCCCTACCAGGAAATTGAGACAGCAGTTCGTTCTTGCTGATCACTTGTCTAGAAAACAATTGATCACACTTCATTGATGGCTTAACCACTTTCGCCTCACAATTGCTTTTGGCGGGTGTTGCAGAGGAAGATCTGGTCCTCCTCTTGGAAGATGCAATACCTTCACCTTCTTGACCAGCGTCTCCAGTAGTGTGGCATTCATCAGAAGCAGCACCAGCAGTGTCATCCTTACGATTGCTTTCTAGAGTAGAATCAGAAATCGCCTTTTCAGGGGATGAACATTCCATGGTCAACTTTATCGATTTTCTTACTCCATCATTGGAATGTTCATCTGCTCCTTTCACTAGATCCCGCGCTCTTTCACAGCATATCTTATCAACCGCAGCATTTTCAGAAACAGAGCTGTTCCCCATCGCTTCCTCAACCTCCTTATGATCCCTCCCATCTACCCATCTCTTAGTGAAAGCTCTAGTAGCTCTTTTAGAAGGAGCTAGCATCTTATCTAAGCTACATGTCTTATCCGATGACGAACTATTCAATCTCCTTGCAATTTCTAGAACCCCATCAATGGAATGCTCATCTGCTCTTTCCTCAACCTGCCGCTCTCCTTTACCACACATCTCATCAAACGCAGCATTTTCAGAAGCGTTCGCCATTGCTACCCCAACTTCGCTCAAATCATTACTATCTACACATCTAATCGAGGAAGCTCTAGTAGCTCTTTTAGCAGGAGTCGGCGTCTTATCGAATTTGATCCTCTCCTGATTCGTACTACCATCACAACCAGGAGAAAATACTCTCACTTCACTACTAGATGAAGCCCTGGTTACTCGTTTCCCACGTTCCAGATGCTCTTGTCTCTTGCCCATTTCTTCAAACACCAAGCAAGCAAAGGGGAAGCAACCGTAACCCCAATCAAACCACGACTAGGCAGGGGAAAGGTAGGCGAAGCTTGGTGGAGAGGGGATGGGGGGGCCGAATGTAAAGAGGTGGAAGAGGAGAGTAAGAATGGGAGAGGGAGGCGGTGATTGTGTTGATCAAAGGAGGCAGTGACGGCCATGGCCAAGGAAGGAAGGCCGAGGCTAGCCTAGCAAAGGGAGACCGGGCTAAAAATTAAAAAAGTTCTCGATTCATTATTTAAATATTTAAAAAAAAATCTTATATATATATATATGTTGCCAAATAATTTAATATTAGGGAAAAATGAAGATTTTTACCCTTTTTATTTTTTAAACATATATTAATGAGTGGCTGGAAAATTAGACATGATCAGATCTAAAATGAGAAAAATAATAAAATAATTTTAACTAATTAAAAATTAACTTTAATAAATTTTCTAATTAAAAATAAATTAGGATATGTCCAACGATAATCAAAAATTAGTGTACGGATTCAACCGCCCTAGGAGAGCTTTATCCGGCCTCCTAATTGGTGCCTAATGCCTACGGGTAGCTGAAATCTTGAGAGGGATCTTATCTGGCTCCCCCAATCCGGTCGTAAAGGGCATAATTATAATGACCGGTATAGTTAAAGGTGGTCATGTTCCTCTTATTTTCCTTTTTTGATAATTAGCAATAATTTTCTTACTATTAAATAATATTAAAAAATATCCTCACTCGACCAGTAAAACATTCTTTAGCAAAAGTTTGTCAGTTTACACGACGGAGTTGAAAACTTTTTAGAGTTCAAATATGGTAGTCTCGATCTAAGTCTATGATTTTTAATTCTTTAGGATACATTTATACAATGGTGCTTAATTTAAGATTTTCAATTATTATTTAGAGATATCTTCAAGCATAAATCGACCAAAATAATAATTCTCTATTACATTAAACTATCTAATTAATTTCAATAAAAAAATAAAAGCAAACTCTTTAAATATGAAAATCAATAAGAAATTTTAATCTCTTTATATTCAAGCTCCTTGTTTTTTAACGAAAATTAACTAAATAAGTTTCAAATATGGCTTGCGCATTGCATGGGTATTTGAGTAGTTATCATACTAGGCCATTTACATAGAAACTAACAATATCAATAACCTGTGATTTTTTTTTTAACAATTAACTATGAATGTTATTCGAAATGTGAAATTCCAAAGCGTGTTGTTGTGCTAGTGGTTGAGGATTCTTAAGCGTGCACTAAGATTAAATGGGTTATTCACTAATTCCCGATTAAAATAATTCTTTCTTTGGGTCTAATGTAAGAAAAATTGGTGACGCTCAAATCTCCTACCACCATTGTTTTAAAGCTCTTTTTACACTAAAATCTTTTTGAGTCAACTCCCCCAGCAAAGTCATAAAAGTTGTTAAAATATATTATTTTTCTTTTAATAGTTAAATTAATATATCTAAGTGAAGTAAATCATATATTTATCGATTTTAAGTGTTAAAAGAGCAATATATATACTAACTTTATATTTCATATAAATTTTTGTTTACATGATTAAAATTTTAATATAGATGACTTTAAACCATCTTGGGGTCCTCTAAAACCCACGATTCGAGTTATGGTTTTATATTCAGAACCGGTTGGGTCGATCGTTATTTTTTTCGAGTTGAGTCAGCTTCAGGACACGTGTACCGAACCGATGCCAGTCGCGTGTATGAGCTATGAGTGTAACACCCCAAATCCGGTTCACGCTCGTGAACCGA
>JAURVB010009632.1:0-13581 GCA_033002965.1 Piper betle | reverse complement strand
TGGGGTTTAGCTGTTCGACATGTTAATTTTTCCTGACATCTATTTGTTATATGTGATTCTTTTGTCGTTATCAATGATGTTTTCTTTTATGTTTGGTGGTTCTTGCTTATGTTGTACATTTAGATTGTTTCTTTATTAGTTGTTTTTTCAGGCATACATGCAGATATTGCAGGGATAAAACATGAACATTGGTCCTCGTTGGCTCCTCTCCCTCTTGAAGTTGTTATTTCTGCTGGACAAAGCTAAAGAGGAGTCTATTAGCCTGGGTGAATGATAGGAACATTTCAAGAACATCCTTTTCTGCTTTGGATGCTGCATGATGAGTAGTAGTTCTAACTGTGTTTGTTTTTTTGTTTATTAAAATGAGCAGATAATGATAATCCTGGGATGAAAAGTGCACTTGCACAAGAGTTAAGTGATGTAACCTGGGAGGGGAATATTGAAAGCATGCTCTCAGTTGAAAAAGATCTGGCTTCTTTAAAGATATGTTCATAATTTTTGTCTTTCAGAATATCTGAAAAATGACATTACATTTTTTTTCTTTTGTGGCTTCTTCTTGTTGATTTTCAAGAATGTTATTGTTTGCAAGTGAAACAGAAATTGCTGAGAACTACTGGGAAGACCAAATGCTTTTAAAAATAGTTTGATAGTTGAACACAATTCATTATGAATTTCTTACCCTCTTATGTGCTTTTTGGATAATCAGGTAGAGGTTGCAGTTGTCATTGCTTTAGGGAACTACCGATGGCCAAACTTGGTTCGTCAGTCCATATCAGGTCCTCTTATTTTTTCATGCAGTTCAAATGCTGAATGATTTTTTATATCATTTTATTTTTAATTTCTAGGTCCTATTCTCAAATATTGTTTCTTTTTATTCTCAGATCTAAGATCACCTGGTAGTTCGAAGTTTATGGAGTCATTTGGTAATTCAATTCCTTGCTTTGTTAATATGTAGCCTATAGTATGTTTACCATACAATACAACCATTTTTTTTTCTATTATCATTCTTGAATTTCTGTCACCGTTTCCATGCACACACAAATATGGATTCTTTTTTGCCATTTTGCAAGGTGCATGGACGATGGCAATATTATCATTTCTCTGATTTTACTCATTTCATGATGCATAGCCTATAATTTATAATGGTATATTGTGACAACTGATCATGATAAAATTTCATCTTTCATCTTCTGTTTAGGGGCATACAATAACATAGTTCTACAATGGTGACACATTAATATGGAAGCAATATTTTAGCGCTCAAATTTTTTGTATAGCCTAGCTTGGGCTGGCCAAGATAAGGTGCTTAAGATGATAATGATGAGGATAGGTTCAATCTTTCCAGTTGGTGCTCTAGACGTTCTTAATTAAATAATTTTTTTGTGTTTCATTTCTTTGTAGAATTAAATCAAGAAGAATCCGAGGATGTGCTTTTCAAGCGGGTTGGTTCATCTTTATTATCTGGGTACATCCATTGGCTGGTCGCTAGGAAAAGCAGAATGGTTTTGGCTGAAACTAGAAGACTGTAACTTCAGTTAAATATGCAGCATGGAATTTGCATGTAGATATTGGTCCTTGACTGAATCTAATACTGACATTATCATCTCTGGCCCTGAAATCAACCGTGTGGAGTTTGGTAGATAACTATCTTCATGTTGTGATAAATAATTTTATGCCTTAATTCTTAAAATGGTGGTATTTATTGGCATTGACTTAGTCTTGCTTTGTGTTTTGCATTTCCTTGTTCATTCTTCTTGTTCCCTTATTCTTTCCTAGATTCTCTCTTCTAGGCACGTATTATCTTGATATGATATATACATCATGAATACGAAGCAGTAGGTAAGCTTCTTAGCCACTTCGGTTTCAGTATCTGATCCATTGATAAGATATAAACAACTTGAAATATTAAGCCCTGTGCTTATTTATACTCAGTATGGACTATGGATATTTCTTTAAGTTAGGGCTGGGACACGGCTTGGACACACATCCTATATCATTTTTTTAATAGAATGCCTTCTGGTACAACTTTTTATTGGCATACTAGAAATTGTGGTACTCCAATTGCAAAATGTTTGCTGGCTATTACTTGTTTCCTGTAGTTTTCACTTAGAAGGCATAAAAATAGTATGAAGTTGCAGAAGAACATGTCATAATCTTTATTATGTTGCAGTAACCATCACTCCTATAAATGCATTGCAATTTACATGTTTTTTATTGTGTAGTTGACTGCGGAAATGTTTTGCTTTTTGTAGTCATGGCTCCTTTATTTCTGGAGACGGCCAAAACACATTGGGTTGAAGAAGATATAGCTGAAGAGCGCCTCAAATTTTGGATTAACCGAAGTGGCCAAACCCCTACATCGCAAGATGCGGTAGATGGTATGTAACAAACGTTACGTAAAGGAGTGGTAGCAGACATGTTAAGCATCTATGTATTTACACCATGTAATATCCATGTTGATAATAATTTCACGACTTCACTTTTTTTGGAAATCCCCTATCCATCTTATCCTCCACTCCATAAACTCGTGATTAAACATAAAACATGTAGTTAGGCATTTGTCTTTACCTCTTGCGTTAAGCCTGCAGATAGACTATTATTTCTCTTTGGAGTCATAAAAAGGTTATTTTGTTCAGCTACTGAATAGGACTATTGAGGGAAGTACTTTGTATTTAGGCATAGCAACTTAGATTGAAAGAAGTGAGAGCGTCAAATATATGAACACAGCCTCAATATCATTCTTTAACATGCTTTCTTTAACATGCTAATTTTTTGTTTTATTTTCTACAGTTGAGCAAGGTCTGGAGGAGTTGAGGAAGCTTAGGTTAGATCAGCAATTATGGGAAGTATCTCGTAAAGAAATTGATCAGGCAGATACTATATCAGATGAGAAAGGGGCATCAGATTAAGGATCGAGTAGATGCAACTCCAGGACATAGCTATTTTGTTAAATATCCGATTTTTGTATCAGTGTCTTGTAATTGTGGGAAATCTGATTTCCCATTTTATAAGTAGTTTTGTTTATTGGCGGCTTCTTTTTCCTTGTTTTTTCATTATTTTTTGTATTATTACTGTCCTTATGTAGGCCGGTAAATCTCTTGGTAAAACCCGTGAAATTGGGAAATTTTAGGAAAATATTTGTGAGACTGGGTTGACAGTTGCTGGAAAACTCCAGCTTCGTGCTAGAATTTTACCCATTTATAATTTTGCCTGATTTGGGTTATTCTTAAAAGAACTTGAATGAGTTTGAGTCAAATCAAATTTCAGATCTTGAATATGGGGCCTAGATGGGTATATAAATATTATATTAAGGTTAATATATTTGATATGTAGATAATAGTTTCAGTTATATTATAGTAAATTATGAGTTATCAATGTATAGATGAGGTGTGCCTATTTTTTTATGCGGTAGCTTAGGTTTTAGGTAAGGTTGTTAATTAAGCAAGCCAGTTCGTGAGTATTTAGTGTTTGGCTTAGCTTGACTCGATTCAAAATTTGATTTTTAAATACTTGAGTTCAAACTCGACTCGAACTCGAATTTTACGAGTCTAGCTTAGGTAAGGTTGTGTTCAACTTGACTCGACTCGTAGTTTGATTTGAACTCGATTAGATAAAATAATATAATAATATAATTTTTATATTATATCTTATATATATATATATATATATATATATTATATATATATATATACACACAATGTAATAACAAAGAAGTGAGATAGTTGAGATGGTAAGTATTCACCTTGTTGTGGGTTCAATCCACATTGATAGTATTTTTTAAGTGAGGTGCTTTTGATTTTTAATCGAGCATTTCGGCACGAACGAGTTGGGTTCGAGTTTGGAAAAATTAAACAGTTTAAGTGTATTCAAGTTCGAGTCGAATTCGAACACATAAAAGATATTTGAGTCGAACTCGAGCATGTATGTTCAAAACTCGTTCGAACTCGAGTCGAGTTTGAACGAGTTTCGAAATATTCGAGCTGAGTTCAAATACATGTTGAACTCAGCTCGCTCGCTCGATTAGCACCCTTAGTTTTAGGCTTACATTTTAGTCATTGCGGTATTTAGTATATGTTTAAAATTTTCGAAGAATCTCATTTACACTATCAGATTACCCTGTGGGTTTAGCTTGATTTAAGTCATAGATTTTTATCTGATTGAGTTTTGGGTTTCGAAGTTCATTTAACTTTATTGCCTTTATTCCCACCTATAGAGTTACTTTTAGGAGTAACCGCTTTGAGTGTAGTGAAAAGAGTAAGGCCTCTTTCTTAGTTTAGGTAGTGAGTGTAGCGCACGTGCTTCCGTCCCGTTTCGAAGAAGGATAAGGGATGAATCAATTTTGACTTAAGATAATTTTGACCTGAGCTTTATGTTCATATGTATATATTATATATACCCATAGGTGGGCTTTATTAGATACAATAGTTGTTTGATGTTCAGATTGTACCACGTGGTAGGATCAGAGTTGTCTACGTTAGCCCTACCTTTCACCTATTGATTTTGAGTGATTTTCTCACATTTTTAGTTTTTTCCTGGCTCTTCCCTTTGGCTCATCGCCGACGAGTCTCTGGCCCTTTTCCGACCACCAGACTGACATCACCATGACTGCCTTGCAGCCAGTTATCAATTCGTACCTCTCATAACCACCGGCCCTGTTGCAATCGCCACTAGCATTGTTGCAATCACTGTTGGCGGCAACATTTTTAGTGCCGATTTTTTCCACTGCCGCCACCTTTCGGGTTATTTTTCGGCGTCAGTGAGCCACATTTGGAGGGGTTAACTGCCCAGATATGTTCATCTCCTTGAGGCCAATATTTTGAGACCGACCCTGACCATCAGTGTGGCCGCAATCGCCACCGGCAATGTCATCGCACCCGACGGTGATTTAGTCACTTTTAGGCCATTTTTTGCTCGATAGGCGGCCGGACTTTGTCAGTCATCACCACCATCTTCCCCGTCCTCCCCTCTCTCGATTGTGACCGATGTCAGCCTCTGTCGCGTCATCGTTGACATTTTTCGATGATGTGCACCGCTCGCCCCATCAGACTCATTTGCCCACATTCATGTTCGCTAGCTCAAGTCCTATTCACCCATTCTTGTCCACCTACTAGCCCGCGTCTATGTCCCCATCCGCGTCCATCATTCCAAATTAAGCCTAGTTGACCCAACCCACCAGTTTATTTGACCCGAATCATGTCCAACTCGGTTCAATTCAATGCTATTAACCCAGTTTAGCCCATTTTTAGCCTTTTTCTACCGATTTTGGTAATTCGAGAACCCCTACATTAGTTTAGATTCATATTTATATTATTTAACATATTTTGATATTATGAATGTTTTCATTTATTTATTTAGTATTGTTTATTTCTTTTTATTTATATGATGAATGCTTACTCAATTTTATTTATCTATTTGTTTGTTGCGTGTATATTATTTATTTGTATTTAATTACGAATTCTATATGGGATAACTTTGATATTATTATTATTCATTATTAATTAATTCTATTTATTTATTTATTTATCGAATGATTATGCATTTATTTATTTAGTTATTTATTTATTTTATTAACACAAGTATATATGATATTTACTCGTGTTGAACAGTCTATCTATATAGTATAACGATATTATTATTTTATGATTAGAGTATTATTTATTTTCATGTATTTATTATTTATCTATTTATTTATGAGTGTATTTATTTGTTATTTATTATTTATTTTCTATATTATATTTCGATTTGTGTGTTAAATGTTTAGTTGTAGGTGTATTTAGCCCTCTTTACTTTATTAAGATGTGTTAATGATGTGAACACACACCACGAGCATGCATCATATAGAGATGTCAATACTTTACTTAAGAGTGAGTTTCGATATAGGTTTTGGAGTATGAGATCACCGTAGATGAGATATCACGCTTAGAGCTTGACCACATGTCTGTTAGGACTCTTCTTATCTTTATCGCTATAGTCTATTGTGGATTTAATTTTCAGATTGTAGGACTTGTTAAATGGTTATTGTATCGGACCTCATTTAACACAGGTCATTTAGACTTATTTTATTCAGCGATTAATAGCCCTCGAGGATGAGATCTCTCAAGTCTGATTTCAAAAACAAGATCCACTACAAGATGTCTTTGTGCCTATGTATATGATTCTCCTCCCAGGCCTATATATGATTTTATCGAAGTTTTAGTGAGACAAGAGATGGTGAAATTGACTTGCATTTACTGCGAGCGATGCACGTGCCGGTTAAAGTGAACTCTGGACTGGTGAGCAAGCCATTCCATTCTCGAAGGATCTTAACAACTCTGAAATTGGAGTTCCTCACACTTGGAGAAATGTGGTGGTTTATACGTATTGTTTGGTACAGTGCATGCAGACAAAGACTTCAGTCAGACCAGACCGTTTTATTGAGATGCATATGGGCAGAGTCAGAGAACAGGACAGTATGACCTCCAGATGGGATGACCACAGTTGTTAGATTGTTTAGTTAGCATGACAACATATGTATAGCCTATAGCCAGGGTATATTGATCAGATGATTAGCAGATGGTCAGACATTTAGTGTTATCCCATCAAGAGAGGTATTAAACTTATATTAGAATTTTGGCATAGATGGTGGGTTCAGTGTATAGTTGCAAAAATCGGCCGATTCCACTCAAAATCGACCGATTTAACTTAGCTCGGTGCAAAACTGAGTCAAAATGCTGGTCGATCGTTTGGGTGAAATATCGGACCAAGAATCAACCGATTCGAATCGATTCTCACCCGAGTCGACGACGACAAAAATCGGCCAATTCAGGCAGCGCGGAGGAGATCTGGTGGTGGGTGGGTGGGGGGAGACAGGGGCGGGATGCGGCGTGTGGGGGTGATGGGGGGGGAGTGGAGAGAACAGGGGTGGGATAAGGTGGGCTCGGCTGGGTGGCTAGACCGCGGTGGGGGATGAGGTAGCAGTGGATGCCCGGGGGACGGGGTGAGACTCGACAGGGCGGCGACGGGAGGCTGAGGATGAGGCAGTGGGCAGGGGGTTGGTGGTGGAAGAGATCTAGTGTGGAGGGGAGATGGGAAAAGGTAAACAAAAATGAGAGGTAGTTTAGGTAATAAAATTGACTCTCTCCTTATGCGAGTCAATAATAATAAAATAAATCCTAAAAATATAAAATAAAATATAACTAAAAATAATATACTAAAGTGTTCTAAATTGATGCGGGGGATAGGGTAGTATGACCTCCATATGGGATGACCATAGTTGTGGGATTGTTTAATCAGCATGACAACATACATATGGGCTATAGCTAGAGTGTACAAATTAAATGATTAGCAAATGGTCAGACATGCAACTGTGATCTCAACTAGAAAGATGTTCGACTTATATTAGAATTTTGATATAGATGGTGGGTTCAATGAGATAGCGTCCTTTAGGGAGATAGTGTTTTCCTTGTACTTTGCCAACACGATTATGTCCTTACCTTCTATGATTCAGCCTTTACCTCGATTATAGGAAGTACCTTTATAATACTCTTTAAGACTTACACTGCAGGTAGCCGATGACAGACTAGTCTGGAGGCGACATGTAACGACAAGTCTATTCCAAGCCACACGCCAAGTGTTACAATATAAAACTAAATGTCTCGTAAATTAATTGTTTATTAATTTATCAACATCATGAATAAAACCATGACGTAAATTCTTTTAAACCATACAAATTAAATTCATACTCAAAGAATTAGTTAAAGTTCAAATTCTAAGTCATGCTATGAAATAAATATAATAAAATAGTTATGCCATGAAATAAAATATAATATAACCAATGCTCGGTATAATCAAAGACCCATAAAATGGACCGAAATCCCACAGCCATGCAAACAACCTAGAAATATAACAATATATAAGAAAAAATAATAGTCTAATAACATAGTTTTTCAACTATCTCGGCTTTACCCATCCTTCCATGCTTACACCTGCAAAGGAATTTTTTCAAAAACAAGTTAATATATTCCACAATATCATTAATTAAGTCTTTTAGTGATTATGAGCCTATACTGAGCTCTTATTATGCCGGGAGGGGTGGCCACCCCATCCAGATATAATCCCATGTATGTGCATACATGCTACATGGCCCACGGCATGTAGTTACTGATATTTATCATTTGCTCACTCCCTCGGTATCACAAGTGTATAATGAGTCGTCTTACGCCATTGTGCCTTGTCACCCCTTTCAACATGAGAGCAAGTATTTAATCTTTCAAGAATTTTAAGGGTGTGACGACGTGTTGAACTGAGTCAATTCTTTAACCTGGTTGAGCTCAGCACACGGTGGTCGAATGTGGGTTCAGGTCGACCAAGGTTGCCAAATAAGAATATATAACATTTAAAGTAATTATACGGACCTGGAATTCTAATGAGACACCCGCAACTACGACACACGATTCTAATATGAATGACATACGATCCTAATATGAATAAAATAATAAAATTATACATAGGTATAATTTTATACGATAAAAAATGCATGAAATAAAATGACTTTATATTTGATGATTAAAACTCGACAAAATAAACATGCAACACACAAAATATTAAACTTTAAATTTACAATATTGACAGTAAGTTCAGTGAGATAATTAATTATTCATGTGACACAATCAATTAAGTCATACCCTATCTTTTAAATTAATTATTCAATCACAATTCACCCTTAGCCAACGATAAAATGATTATTAACTTGCTAGCATGTATTTAATTACTAATATTAGTATATTTTCCTTGATGCATTAATTATTTAACCAAAGAAATCATATCAAGATTACCATCCTAGAAATTTAGGCTACCATTTAGATTTTTAATTAATACATACTTTAATTCCCATTAAGAAATCATGGCTACTTATTTCGTTAATAATAGCATGGATATTAATTAATAATAATTTATTAACTTTTCACTAACTCTAATTAATTATCCTAAGATTAGTTAGACCATCGTATCTAATTATTTGATATAGCTTGTATTAAAATTTAAAGGATATCACTCGTAAAATTATTTTAAATTACTTAACTTGATAAATGTTTGAACTTTAGTTATTCTAAGCATGCTTTTACGATTCAACGCTTACGATTATTATACTATTATATTCTAGTAATCGATACTTTAATTTATCAATACAATCACATAAAGTTCTTGTTTTTATATTTTAGTAGTGACATCATAAATATAAATGATTGTAAATACAGAACGATAATTTAATACTAATCCCATTTTAACTAGTAAAATATTCATGGAACAGTTATAATACGTTCATTTACATGAATTTATAATATTTTAATTAACTCAACAATGATTAATTGTACTTGTGATTCGATTAATAATTAATAACCCATGATCACATACGCGTATTAACTTACTAAGATATAAAGACGTCATCCTTAGTATTTTGATTAATTATAAGTAGTTAATTAATTGATTACAATGCCATTAATTAATTAATTAACTATAACCATTAACAAACACATATAGATCATAATTACCTCTAATATTTATTAACATTATCTAATATAATTAATGTACATATCCCAAATGAAAACACTTGATTTTTGGTGATCAACTATTACTAATGTCATCACTTGATTTAATTTAACTCAATTTGAATTCATTATGAATTAATTAGTACTTATTCACTCATTAATCAAACCCAAAATTTTAAAAAATACTATAGATGCATGCGAGAAGAAGATGAGAGATGAAGGAAAGCTCTTGCAAATTTTTTTGAATGTTGCAATAATATATTTAAATATTAAATCCGGTTGGAACCCGTTAAACCTAACATCCCGTGTACTCCTTAGTGAAGAATTTAAAACTATGTTAACTCACACACAAGTTGTAATTTTTGGTGAATTTCCCATTTACCACTATTGAAAACATTTTTTATGAGCCCTCCAACTGAACAAACTTATCGCATCCACACTCAATTTGATCCAGTCCAGTCGTATCTTGGTCGCCAAGCACCCTTTCTCACGGCCAGTGGTCTTGCTCATAACTTGTCGTTGACTAGCACTTCCGCCTTCAACCCTACCTCCAGCCAGCACTCCTAACTACAACCCTACACCAGCCTACACCTGGCAATAGCCCTGCCTCCACCATTGTCATCGCCACATCGTAGCAGAAGCATCTCCCTCCTCAAGGTTAACTTTCTTTGTTTATTCTCTCTCTAAGAATTTTTTCTTACATTCTTTTCTATGTTAGGAAATGTATTAGGAGATAATATTTGATTAATTTGAGACTGAGTCAAAATTAATCTTTTCATTGATTTGGTGAGTCCAGCCCTTATAGGTGTCTCCACCAAAATATACAGTAAACAGTTGGGACCACGAGTAGTTGTTTTTTGAAAAACATAGATTTCTATCTTTAGCACATATCTAAAATAATATGTTGAGTTTTATTTTGTGATGGCGGTACTTGATACAACAACTATCATTGATAAGTCACCATGTGTATGAGTTCTCTTTGTTTAATCAAGCAACTTTTGTTTTGAATATTTGTAACAGCTAGCGGATGTTGTTTAAATTTTGAAACTAAAATAAGCGTTGATGTTGTTATGACTCATACAACATCAACACTTATTTTGCTTTCAAAATTCAAACAACACCGGCTAGCTATTACAAATATTCAAAACAAAAGGTTGCTTATGACATTGTTAATTTGTGCGTTTGTAGGTAATGTTATTGTTTTTTTATTTGAAGTTATTATCATATATTATAAAAATTTATATGTTGTTTCTATATTGGTACAAAAATATTAATTGAGAGATGAAGGAAAGGTCTTGCAAATTTTTTTGAATGTTGCAATAATATAATTAAATATTAAATCTGGTTGGACCCGTTAAACCAAACATATCGTGTACTCCTCAGTGAACCATTTAAAACTATATTAACTCACACACAAGTTGTAATTTTTGGTGAATTTCCCATTTACCACTATTGAAAACATTTTTTATGAGCCATCCAACTGAAGCAAATCTTTGTTATTGTAGCTTCCATGGTGGATTCACCGCAAACTTAGTCGCCGGCCAGCACCCCCAATTTTAACCCAGTCGCTGCTGACTTGCAACTTGGTCGCCAAGCCAGCACCCTTTCCTCAATGACGGCCAGTGGTCTTGCTCATAACTTGTCGTTGAACAGCACTTCTGCCTTCAACCTTGCATCCTGCCAGCACTCCTGACTGCAACCCCGCACCAACCTACATCTGGCGATAGCCCTGCCTACACCATTGTCATCACCACGTCGTAGAGGAAGCATCTCCCTCAAGTATAGTTATAGTTCTTCAAGGTTAACTTTTTTGTTTATTCCCTCTCTAAGAATTTTTTCTTACATTATTTTCTATGTTAGAAAATGTATCAGGAGATAATATTTAATTAATTTGGGACTAGGTCAAAATTAATCTCTTCATCAATTTGGTGAGTCCACCCCTTATGTGTGTCTCCACCAAAAATACGCTGAACAGGTTGGACCACAACGAGTGGTTGTTTTTAAAAACATTGATTTCTATCTTTAGCGCATATCTAAAATAATATGTTGAGTTTTATTTTGTGATTGTGGTAGTTTATGCAACAGGTATCATTAATAAATCACTATGTGTATGAGTTCTCTCTGTTTAATCAAGCAACCTTTATTGGTCGGTACGACTCGATCGATGAAATAGATTGAACAATCTTCTTGGTGTCATAAGAATGACAAATATTGTTAAATATGCATCAAACACATCAAATATAAATAAAAATAATAACGTAAATAACTGCGTTGAGCTCAAGTGTGTGTAGCGTTTATCTCTCCTCCCACCAAAGTCGACTCAGGATTTGTAAAACCTACATATATTATATGAAAAATATCAGTAACGAATGTTGTTGGTCCGAAAAATAATTAATACAATCTGGCAAATGGGTATTCTATTACCCACGGAAAACAAACATACATAAGCAAGTGTTAGCTTGCATGCACGGCTCATAATCATATTTATACATACAACGCTTACGCCCTCGACTATAGTTATAGGCCCTCAAAGTTAACTTTCTCTGTTTATTCCCTCTCTAAGAATTTTTTCTTACATTCTTTTCTATGTTAAAAAATGTATCAAGAGATAATATTTGATTAATTTGAGACTAAGTTAAAATTAATGTCTTCATCGATTTGGTGAGTCCACCCCTCAATGCTTACGCCCTCGACTATAGTTATAGGCCCTCAAAGTAAACTTTCTCTGTTTATTCCTCTTTAAGAATTTTTTTCTTACATTCTTTTCTATGTTAAAAAATGTATCAAGAGTTAATATTTGATTAATTTGAGACTAAGTCAAAATTAATATCTTCATCGATTTGGTGAGTCCACCCCTTATGTGTAAAACCCTATTTTCAGGTTAGGGTTTTATCCGATTTTTGTTTTTCCTTGTTCGGGTCAGTATTGAGTCGATTCAAGCGAGCTCGAGCCAGACTAATTTTCAAAATATAAGTATGGGGCCCAGATGGCCGTATAAGCATGTTATAGAGGTTGAGTATGCCCAACATGCATATGATAGTTTCGGTTATGATATACTAGAGCATGACTTATTCGTGTATACACAAGGTATATATATGGTTTCTATGAGTTGGCCAGGATTTCAGGCCTAGATCTAGGCCATTTATAGCATTTAGCATCTATTTGGAATTTTCAGCGTATTTTATTTGTATGCAACATAGAAATTTCAAATCATTAGATTGTGCCCCTGTAGGCCCAACTTAATTAAGTTTAGGGTTCAGGGCTCATTTAATTCTCTTGCATCGATTCTCACCTATAGGAGTCATCAATTTCGAATTTAGACGGCCTTGACCGAACTTTTCTATATATATATATATATATATCTATATATATATATATATAGGGTAAAAGTATTTCAGAGCAAGGCAAGCAGAAAAATTTTCCTCGCCCCAAGCTCTGCTCTGGGCCGTCCGATTACAAGGACGGCCCAGATCTAATCTATTTTTTTAAAAAAAATTAAAATTTGATCTGAACCGTCCGATTACAAGGACGGTCCAGATCGAATGTTAAAAAAACCCTAAACCGCCGCCCCGCCGCCGTCCCGCCGCATCGCCGCCCCGTCCCGGACGCCGCAGGTGGACCCGCCGGCCGCGGCCAGATCTGGCGGCCGGAGCCGGGGCGGGGGAGGGAGAGCAGGGGCGGCGGAGCGGGGGCGGCGGAGCAGGGGCGGGAGCGGCGGAGCAGGGGCGGCAGGCAGGGGCGGGGGAGGGAGGGCGGGGGCGGCGGAGCAGGGGCGGGGGAGGGAGAGCGGGGCGGCGGAGCCCGGGCAAGGGCGGGGGAAGGGAAGGGGGCGGCGGAGCGGCCCCCGCCTCGCCGCGGCCAGATCTAAGGCCGGAGCCGGGGCGGGGGAGGGAGATCGGGGGCGGCGATGCGGCGGGTCCACCGCTCCGCTCCCGCTCCGCCGCCCCCGCTGTCCCTCCCCGCCCCGCCTCCGGCCTCAGGTCTGGCCGCGGCGAGGCGGGGGGCCGCTCCGCCGCCCCTTCCCTTCCCCCGCCCTTGCCCGGGCTCGGCCTGTAAA
>JAURVB010009631.1:0-32859 GCA_033002965.1 Piper betle | reverse complement strand
GAGCAAGTCAATGAGGTGGTTGATAAGTCTTCCACAAATAGCAAAGAAGATGATGAGAAGAAAAATGTTACACAAACTGAAGGTCTTGCCACAGAAACTTCAGAAAGTGGTAACAATGGCAAAGATATACCTGTGTTTGAGCCAAAACCACAAGATAACCTTGGTGTAAGCGAAGAGCAATTTCATGTTCCTGAAATGTTACAAGAGTGCAAAAATCAAGATTTGGAAAACCAAAAAGTCAGACAATGGGGGACTCTTGTGAATTAGATCCAGGAGATGAGACCAAGGAAATAGTGGAAACAGAACAACTCACAGAAAAATCCTGTCAACCAAATGAGAAGTCTTCATTAGGAGACAAGCTCGACTACCGTGCCAATGACACTCTACATTCTGGAAGTTCAACAGGAGGCCTAGATGTGCCAAACAAATACTCATCAGTTGATGAAATCTATGGAGAAGAAGCGTTAAAGCAAAGTGGAGATGGAGATAGTGTAAATGAATTAGCAAACGAGATGGCCATAGAACACTCTGTAACTCAGCAAGAAGAATCAATCAATGAGGAAATTAACTTCACTGCAGTAGCTAGAGAAGGAGGGAGTGTTAAATGTTGTGAAGATTCAAACAAAGAACATGAAGAAGAGGCTCGCATTTTGCAAGAAAATATTGTGGAAATGAAGGAAAAGAATGCCAAAGACGTACTTGAATCAGCTACCATAAACGAAGGCCACAGTACACATTCCCAAAATGAGACACCTATATCTGATGACAGCTTGTCGGGGAAATAGGGAACGAACAGCTTGCCAAACCCCCTCCACTGGCTCTTACTGTACACACTATATCAGTTGCTGATTCAGAAAAACCCACTGAACAAATATTAGAAACTTCGGCGGAGGAAGGCGTACAGAGTATAGAACCTTCAGCTGCAAAAGTTGAAAAAATTCACTATGAATCAAGTAAACACTCGGATACAGTGGTTATTGAGACCATGGATGATGTTACAGAAAAGAAAGAAATTAAAATTACAAGTGAGATTGACACCGAGACAATTCTGTCAGATGAAAAGAATGATCAGACAACGTCTGATGAAAATGAGAGAACAATAGTTAAATCAGAGGTAAGGCCACCAGTTAAATGTCTCTGCTTTCGCAGTCCAGCTTAAATCATTATTGCTGGACATTTTCAATTAAATTTTTTGTTGGTAATTGTTTTCAGGATGAAGAAAAAGATGATAAATTCTTCAATATAGCAACCGAAGCTTTGGAGGAAGACATGAATACTGTAACAAAAACCGAGGATGATAATCCAGGAGATAATAATTCGAATAATAAGGTAAGAACAAATAAGAAAAAGCTATTAGCCATATTTCAACGATCCATGTCATAAATTAAGTAAACATTTACTCACAACTTCTCCAGTGGAATGAGAGAACTTTAGATCTGGAAGAACCCATGAAAGAGACACAAAAGGGTGAAGAAGCATCTACTACATTCATTGATGATCAGAGCAATGAAACATCAGAAAGTTTGCTTGGAATAAGAGAAGACGTGAAAAGTGAAAAAGAAGAAAATTTAGTTAATGACAAGAAGCTTGAAAAAGATTACAAATTGAACTCAGAAGATAAACTTGTTAGTGTTGATGCTAAAGTAAATGTGGTAGAAAAGGAAGATTCAGCCATAAGTCTTCAAAAAGGGGCTGCAAGTGAAGAATTTCACCATGAAACTCCAGAAAAGGTCAGGGGCTCAGCCACACAACCAAAAAAGTCTTTTTTCCCGTCTTAAAATTTGCAGCTTCCTGTTTGGCTAAAATATAAGGTATTGTTTGCAGTATAAAATCCAGAGCAAGGAAGATAAAATAAATATGTTGGATGCTGATGGCAAAACAATCATTGATGATCTTCATGTTGAAGCCCTCAAACCACAGGTTTGTCGGAACTTTTTGTTATTGCTGATTATCAACATAGCAAACAATTGGATATTAGTCTTATCATTATTAAAATGGATCCATTATGTTTTGTACAGGTTGAAGCTTCTAATACACTGCCTACAGAGCAAGACTTTATGACAGTTGCAACTACTCATGTAATAGAATCTGAAAGCTCAGTAGATGTAGATGATTCAAAATATCTAAATAATGCTTTAGAAGCCAATAACAGACCTGCCAAAGAGATAGATAAAGAATTGAGTAAAATGCATCTGGACAGTACAGACTTCAAAGAAAGTGAGCTCATTCAAGAAACCATAGAAGCTAAGGAAGACACAGAAATGAAGAAACTTGAAAAGCAATATGAATCAGCATCCAAGCAACCGAATCATGAAGACAGTTCTGATGAAATGGTACACACTGTTTCACAAGATGTGGAAGAAGTTTCTACATCAGAGCCAATTGAACATTCAAAGGAAATTGACTCCGTCGATGAAAGCAGAATAAACCCACCCTCAATTGAAGCAGAAAAAGAAGGATCTATTGATGTGAGAGAAATAAGTGATTGTGAACATGTAGTACAACAACAAGCTGATGGACATATAGATGATGATCAACTCACGTTGGAGTTCGAAGATAGTATAGAAGGCCAAGGTGCAGTTTTGAAGAATAACGATGCTGAATCATCCAAAGGTGCTAGCCTTTGGAGCCTGACTTCGGAACATGTACATATAGAAGATGCTTCCACTTCACCTCAAGACTCCACAAAATTGAAAGAAGTCTGCTCAAGTACCGATCATGAAGAAATCACTTTCCAGACAGAACCTGCAGAGAATAAAGAGCCATTAATTCAAGTAGAATACTCAATGCCCAATTATGCACATAAAAGATTTTCTAGTTCCTTATACATAAACCACTTTCAAAAGAAATAATTTTCTCATCTTGACAAAGTTCAAAAGAAATTCTTGATTTTATTAATTGAAACTTTTTCATATAGGATGATGAGAGGCTGATGATAGCAAATAGAGATCAAAGTGCAGAAATACAGAAACCTGATGAAGATGAAAACAAGGAAGACCTTGACAAAAATCTTGTACGAGGCGAGCAGGCTACACTAATTTCTCAAGAGGTGAAGAGCAGTGATGAAGATATGGCATCACAAAAAATGGCTGACGGCCAGCAACAAGTTCAGGATATTGACAATATAACCATCAAGCTTGATCCATGCAAAGCGGTAAAAATAAAATAATCATCACCTTTCCATTCTAAGCTTTGTTCAATGTGGTTATGTCATTTAGTTGAAGAGTTAAATGCCATAACTAACAAGATTTTATCTGGTCCCTCACAGGAGCAAGATTCTGGAACGGCACCGTCAGAAAAGAATGATGTGGAAATTCATTATACTTCAGCTATGGGGGACAAAAACAGCACATTTGGAGATTTGTCGGGAAAGCATAACTATGATGAGGTAGAATTGGTCCAATCAACTGAAGGACATGAACTCAAATCAGTTGTAGAAGGCCGTTGCCAAGAAAACCAACACATGTGAATGAAGTTATTGAAGAAACAGAAGACAAATGGGAAGAAACTACTGAGTCTCATTCAATAAAAACAGACGAGAAATTAAATGATCCCAACATAGCACCAGAAGTAGAGGACCAACATGAAGCACCAGTGATACTGCAAGGAGTTGCTAAAGATGAAAGCACCACTAGTACAACCATAATTGACCCAGAAGAAAAAGTAAAAAGATTACAAAAAAATTGTGTTTTAATGTTCTGTGCTCATTTCATATAATCATGGCATTGAGTTGAAGTGATCAACATCCTTTTATTTCACAGGAATGCAACTCTGGGGATAATTCTTTCAGTAGTAAGAAAGATGAAGAAAATCAAGATGCTTCAGCTATAGTCGATCAAAATAGCACAATAGCAGACCCAGATGAATTGCAAAACAATGAGACAGCATCAATAGAATTGACAGAAAGAAATAAAATTGAAACTTCTTTTCGAGGATATCCTGAAGAACAACATGCTAATGATGCCACCAAGGAAACAGGAGACGAAGATTCAATTAGGCATGAAGAACTTACAACAGACCATTCGGTAGAGAAAGAACAGAATAATGAAGTTGCCACAGAAACAGGGGATAGTGGTTCAATGGTACATGAAGAACTTTCAATAGAGAAAGAACATAATTTGAGGAAGAAAACACCATCAATGGAAGTGGAGAGCATACAAGAGACAGTGACCCCACAGTGCATAACTGAAGACATGCAACTACCAGGACAAATCACCGACATGACCAAAGAGCTCGGCACAGAGGAAAAGGTAAAAAGAATAAGCAGCTCTTTTATACTGATATAAGTTGAAGTTCTCATTTCATAGAGTCTTGTGTCTTGCTCATATAGTCAAGCAATCAATTCTATGAATCACAAGATTTAACTTTCCAATATTTCTCAGGAGCAAAATCCCGTCACAGCCAGCTCAGAGACTGCATTGGAAGACTCTTTCTACAGTAAGAAAGATGATGATAGCAAAGATGATTTGGCTACTTTAGTTGGAACAGGCTCTATAAGAGACGATGTTGAAAAACATCAAGATGAAGAGCAGCCAATCAACTTGACAAAAAGAAATGAATATGAAGCCACTACCGAAGGTATATCTGAAGAACAACCAATACAAGCTAATGAAGTCACTGTAGAGGCTGGAGCAAGTGGTTTGATAAGTTATAAAGCAGTTCCTGAAGACCATTTCTTAGAGAAAGAAGAAACGTTGAGCAAGCAGACAACAACATCATCAGAAGCAACGAATAGCCAAGAAACATCCCCATCAAAAAAGTGGTAGAGGACCAACAACTAGCAGGACAAGTCACTGATGCCACAACAGAACTTGACCAAGTAAAAACGTGAAAAGCACCTAATCTTATTATTGTTATGATCTTGTTTCATATAGTCATGCATGTGATCAAGTTAAAGTGATTAATATCTATTTCCCAATATTTGACTTTAAATATCTCTTAGGAGCTAAATGTCGCCACAACCAGCTCCAAGACTATAGGAGAAGACTTAACCGGCAATAAGGAAAATGAAGATTGCAAAGGTGATTCAGCTAAAGCGGATGGAACAGGCACTATGGAAGCTGAAGATGAAAAACATGGAGATAAAAAGATGTCAATCAAATTGACAGAAATAAATGAGAAGGAAACTATAGTAGAAGGTTGTTCTGAAGAAGAAAAAATATGTGTCAGTGAAGTTCCCTTGGATGCAGGCGAGAAAGGCTCGAGGAGATACGAAGAAATTACTCAGCACTCTTCAATGAGACATGAAGAGCTAGTAGAAGAACCTTCAACAGAGAAAGAAGAAAATTTAAGCAAGCAAACACTCACAATGGAAGTGGAGTGCATACAAGAGAAACTAGCCCCACAAACCGTATCTGAAGACAAGCAACTAACAGAACAAATTACTGATGTGACCAAAGAGCTCAATACAGAGGAAAAGGTAAAAAGAATTTGAAGCTTTACATTAATGTCCTTAATTTCTCATTTCATATGGTCATATGTTGTACAGTTGAGAAACCAATTTTATGGCTCACAAAATTTTACCTTCCAACATATCTCAGGAACAAAATCCCATCACAGCCAGCTTAGATATTGCAATAGAAGAATATTTCAGTACTAAGAAAGATGAAGATAGCAAAGGAAATTTGGCAACAGTAGTTGGAATAGGCTCTATAGAAGATGAAGATGAAAAGCATCGTGATGAAGAGCAACCAATCAAATTGACAGAAAGAAATGAGTATGAAGATGTTGTGATAGGCAGACATGAAGAACAACAAATTCATGTAAGTGAAGTCACCGTGAAGGGTGGAGAGAGTGGTTCGGTAAGTTACGAAGAAGTTCCTGAACATCATTTCATAGAGAAAGAAGAAACCTTGAGCAAGCAGACAACAACATTAGAAGCGACAGATAGTCAAGAAAGATCCTCACCAAACAGAGTGCGAGAGAATCAACAACCAACAGGACATGTCACGGATGTCACAATAGTACTTGAACATGTTGGAACAGTAAAAACATGAGAAACACCTGATCTTATTTTCTTTATCTTCTTTTATATAGTCATGCACGTGATCAAGTTAAAAGTGATCAACTCGTATCTCCCAATATCTGACTTTTGACATCTTTTAGGAACCAAATGTGATCGCAACCAGCACTGAGATTGCAGTCGAAGACTTCACTAGAAATAAGGAAGATGATGATAACAAAGGGGAATCAGCTAACGTAGATGGAACAGGCATTATGGAAGCTGAAAATGAAAAGCACGATGATGAAAAGCTGTCAATCAAATTGACAGAAATCAAAGAGCAAGAAACTATTTTTAAAAGTTGTCCAGAAGAAGAACAAATATGTGCAAGTGATGTTCCCTTCGACGCAGGAGAGAGTCGTTTGAGGGGTTATGATGAAATTATTCAACACCCTTCGATAGAGAAAGAGCAAGCCTTGAGCAAGCCGACAACTGTATTAGAAGTGATGTATAGCCAAGAAACACTAACAGAGGAAAGAGTGACAGAAGACCAACAACGAGCCCCACATTCCACTGAAGTCACAACAGAACTTGGCCCTGACAAAAATGTAAATACATGATACAAGCATTAAGTCATTAACCTTATGTTGTCATTTTACATGGTCATGCATGCCATTAGGTTCAGAATATTAATTTATAACTCGCAAGATTTCACCTTTTGATCTCTCCCAGGAACTAAATTTTGTCTCAACCAAGTCAGAAACGACTTTAGAAGACTCTGTCAGCGGAAAGGAAGATGGAGATAGTAAAGGTAATTCAGCTACGGTGAATGGAATAGGAAGTATGGGAGATGAAGATGACAAGAATGGTGACGAAGAGCAGTCAATTAAATTGGCTGAAAAAAATCGAGAGGAAACTATAGTAGAAGATCGTCTTGAAGATCAACAAATATGTGCAAGTGAAGTCACCACGGAAGCAGGACACAGTGGTTCAATGAGACATGATGAATTGACCAAACAACACCCAGTAGCTAAGGAACAAAAAACACCAGAATTGACAAATAGTCAAGATGCACATAGACTGGAAAGAGCGATAGAAGACCAACAACCAATTGAACATATCCCTGATGATACATCAGAGCTTGACCAGGAGGAGAAAGTAAAAACATGAAAAGCGCTTTACCTTATTATCATTATTATGTTCTCGTTCCATACAACATGTCATCAAGTTAAGGTGGTCAACTTTGTGACTTGAAATATTTGGCTTTTAATCTCTCAGGAACAAAATTTTGTCACAGCAAGCTCAAAGACTGCATTGGAGGACAAGTTTGGCAATCAGGAAGATGAAGAAAGAGAAGGAGCATCAGCTCCAATGGATGACCTAGGCTCGATGAGAGATGAAATTGGAAAGCATGGTGATAAAGAACAACCAATGGAATGCTTAGAAAGAAATACGCTTGGAATGTTAGCAGAAACTGATCTAGAAAAGCATCCGGCAAATCCAAAGGAAATAACCCGGGAAGCAGGAGATGTTGGTCTAATGGTATGTGGAGAAACTGCTGAGCATCATTTGACAGAGAAAGACCTGTTGAACGAGCCAACAGCCACCTTAATGGTTGAACAGGATATTCATAAGAAAGAAGAGGTAAAGACACCAAGAGATGAATTTCACTTCTTCCACATTCATAGTTTGTTTTGTCCGAGTAAACATTTTGTAAGTATTAAACCTTACATAATGCAGGAAAGTATTCATGTGGCAAATGATGAAGGAGAATGCACTAGGTCAGAGCATGTGAAGAACGACGATCAAATGCTTGATAGAGAAGTCATAATCAACCAACCAGAGCAGCTAGAGCTTACAGTGACAGCTGATAATATGCTGGTAGATAAGAGCAGCCAAGCAGACAGCACAACAGAACATAGAGAAGAAAGCAGAAACCGAGAGGTTATTGAGGAACATAAAAGATATAATCAATGTGTCTCTTTTTGCTTTCCCTGTAGTTTTTGAGTTAATTATCATATCTTATACAGGTTAGCATTTCTGATTCAACAACTGGAGAGAAAAGCACTGAAACAACTGCAGCTACAATAACTGAAGTTGAAAGTTGTGCGAATGAGGATTCAGAAAAGCTAGATAGTGCAGAGCATTCAGATGGCAGCAATAAACAGATTGATCCTCAGGATGTCACGGAGCAAAAAGAAAAAGCTCCAAATTCTGAAACCTCTGAGGAAGTAATATTGGACAACAAGCTTCAGGTCGATGAAACAAGAGATACTTTAGGCAATGTTGGCCAAAATGTCATGGAGGAAGCAGCATCTGAATCTCGCATCCAAGATATGGCAGTTCCATCAAGTGAAGAGGTCGGTGTACACATATAGATAGAAGCAGCTCCTCACTCAATTTCCTGCTGTATAATTTTTCAAAACGTATTCTTCTATCATTCTTTTTCTTTACAGATCCAGGAGGAACTAAAGGTACCTGGAATATTAGATGACACCGAAGAGCATGCTACCAAAAAGGTGAAAGATGCGGAGACCTCAGACACCCAACTTTCCCCAGAGGACACGGTTGATGACAGAATTCAAACTGAGGAGAATAGCAACAGACCAAATGATGCATGTAACCCAGATAAGCAAATTTCGGACGCTGAAGTCATTTTCTGTACTATCATGGGTACAAATCAAGTAGAGGTAATTTGCAACGGAAGTTGTTTTCAAGCCAACGGTTCAATTCAGTTTTACACATAACAGATTATTCCTAATCAATGTTTTCAGATAAATGATTCTGCTTTGGAGCCCACTGATGGAGTATTAGAGACAAATTTAACTTCCGATGCCCTACAAAAAGCAAACTTGACAAAAGATGAAGATAGTGCATTTAAGATCAATGATGAGCTCACTACTGCCACGACTTTGACAGAAATAAATACAGAAGAAGGGACGAGTGATATCAGCAAGAACGACCTTGTTAATGAGGACGTCAACGAAGTTATTGATTCAGCAGGCCTCATGGAGGAGGGGAATTTTAAAGATGAGAAAGATAAGGCTAAAAAGGAACTAGAAACAAAAGTAGAAACTTCAAATTACAGTGTTGATTTCACAGAGACAACAATTGAACAAACGGAAAATACAGAAGACAAGGCGAAGGTTTGGAAAGTAGAAAAAGCGTCAACTCCAGCTATGGAAACGAAAATTGATGAGGTTACCTTGGAAGACAAGACATATACAGAAATGCCAACAGCTGGGAAGATCATCTCAGATGGCAGAAGTGAAGAAACTAAGCCTAAGGAAGATGAAACTAGTTTGGTTTCAGCTTGTGACACGACAAAGGAGGAAAAGTGGAAGTCATTGAAGAAATTGAGATTGCCAACAAAGACATAGAACTAAATAGGTCAAGGGGGCAAGCACAGGAAGCACAAGAGGAAGTGGCTGAAATGAAAAATGATCCAAACTTTGCAGATAACACATTCCTAGAGCCACAAACTGTAGAAAATAGCATCTCGGATGGCTTAGTGGAAGCAAATGGGCTTAAAAATGACGACAGCAGTTCAGTTTCGGTTCCCGAAAAAACACAGGAGGGATCAATAAAAGAAGAGGAAGAAGAAATAATTAAAAGAGATGAAAGTGCAGATACTTCACACTATAATATTGAAAGTGCAATCACGACAGTGTTTCCAATATTAAAAACTGAAGAACAAGGGGAGTGAAAACCTTGAAGAAGCAACACAGCTTGAAACTGGACTGAAGTCTGACGAATATCTCATTGTAGATGAAACAATATCGGAATCTACAACAGCAGAGACAAATATCACAGATGATTTCGTTCATGTGGGAAAGTCTGGGGACGAGGAAAAAGGCTCATTTTCAGGTTGTGTATCCACACCAGACGAACTAATGGGACCAAAAGACAAGTCTATAAATGAAACTTCAGAAGTGCTTGTTGAAGTTCCAGTTCATGAAGAAAATAAATATGAGAACGTGGAGAAGGATAAGGAACAAGATATCAATGCAGAAAATTCTAAGATTGAAGTTAACAATGGAGATGCAAAATCTCTATCAGCAGATGCAATCGACAGGAAGCATGAAACTGCATACACAGGCAAGGGATGCTCAGGACTGTCACCACCAGAAGAATTCATCTCGGTTGTCTTGAATGAAGAAAGTAAGCCCGAGGAGGAGCAATACAGTTCAATGTCAACCACTGAAACAAACGAGTTGACTGATCTCCCAAGACAATTGAAAGAGGAGGATAATTTGAAGGACGTTTTAGTAGAGTTTTCTGCAGATAAAAGTTGCAAAGAGAAGGAAGATGAGAACGTTGATCACTGTGAAAAAATAGAAGAAAAAACAGGCCTTGTTGACTCTAATCAGATAAGCGAAGCAACAGTAGAGAAAGAGGGACATGGTGTACCCCATGCTATGCACCAAGCAACACACTTGGAGGAGAAAAATGATGGGGAAAAACATCAAGACAAAGGCTTGGAAGAGGGAAAAATTGAAGAAGAGGACAACCAAGTGAAAAACGCAGGTATGAATGACCCTGTATCTATCACAAGTGATGCTCCAGAAGCAGCATTCACAGCTGTAGTGGAAGAAGACAAAGTCGCAGTAAACGCAGATGGAGAGGAAGAGAAAACAGATGAGGTAAAGGAGCAGGAGGCAGAACACGAACACAAAGAGGAGGAACCAGGATCGGATGCACCAGTCATGGGAGAAGCTTCACGAGAAGCTAATCTCAAGCCCTCCCCAAAGAAGTCCCACAACCTACTGTCCGGAGTCGGCTCCAAGGTGAAACACTCCATCTCCAAGGTGAAGAAGGCCATCACCGGAAAATCTTCCCATTCAAAATCCCCAGCACCCAAATCAAGCTAGACTCTCCATCTTCATGGTGTCACTCTGACTCGTCTCAATAAGGACGCCATTTTTGAAGCTCCACAGGTACAAGTAAGCTGAGAAGGATTTGTGTGTGATATGAGTATGCTATGGTGACGGTGGTGGGATTGAATATCTGGTTTTGTATTTATATGATTCAATAAAGATGAACACTCGAAATGATGTTATAGACAACATTGTTGATATACTTAGAAAGGCATATGAAAATGTTTGAAGAAATCAAAAGGAGAGCAAGGAGTTTAGATAAAAGATGGTGATTGTGATTGTGATTGTGATTGTGATTGTCTGTCTGGTTTTGTATTCCTTTATGATATGATGACAAACAAATATGTTGTACACAACATTGGTGGTAGCTAGACAGGCAGATGAGAATGTTTGAAAGAAGTAGCACCTTAGTAGCCAAAGCTCCGTTTCTGCAAACACCCCCTGACCATGTCGATTCCCTTCCCTCCCATGTCATATAAACACTTTGCAATTATAATATATATGCATATGGATACTTTCATATAATGAAATGAAATTATATGAAATGAAATCGGTAAAAATCATAGGTGTAATGTGAGACACCTATTCGAAACAAAAGTTAGGCACGATGGATATGAGATGTCACCTGGTTTTAGAGGATTAATGGCAAATTAGTAATGTAGAGTAGAGCATGGGTATAAACAAGCTAAACTGAGCTGAGTAAAGATATTTTTAAATTCGACTTTATTTTTAGCAAACATGTTTAAGTTTGTTTTAATGTTTGATGAACTTTGATGTATTATGAGTCGAACTGAGTTCGGCCAAAATTCATTGTGTTTAGACTTGGTTTGTGTTTGGTTTGCTATATTTTCGAGTTGAGTGAATATTTGTGTTTAGCTCTTACTCGACTTATATAGGATCAAAAAAATTTTCCAACACTATATAAGTTTAATATGACCTCAATAGTATTGATGAGCCGAGTTGAGCCGAGTATTTTTTCGATGTTAAACACATTAAACTCGAGTTTCAAACTAAACTGAAATGAATATTCTTTAGCTCAAGTTATGTTCGTTGTTCAACGAGTTATCTATTTCAAACAGAGGATTTTTTCGAGCATAAAATTAACGAGCACGAGTTTAAGCCGAATCGAGCCGAACTTAAAATGATTACGGGTAGATATAGATTGTCTACATCCATCATACAGAGGTAAAACATTTTAAAATGAAAAAAAAAACATATTGCTTTAATGCAAATGGGCCAACGAGATGGGCCCAGCCCAGCCACTCAATCTCAATAGCGTTTCAAAACTTCCCGCGAAACCATAATTTCACGCGCCAAACGAAGTAATGGTTGCGTAAATCGGAATCAGAATCGGAATCGGTTTTGAGGGAGTTGGAATCGGTCAAAATCAGCCAGGAATCGGTTCAGTTGAATCGGTCCAAATTGGTAATATACAAAAATTTGACAACTCATAACATAAATACCTGAAATACATAATTATATAATTTTTGAATATAAATACACAAATTTATAATTTAATACAAGTATAAAAGAGCATCACAATACCTCAATGTCATAAGTATAATATTTGATATATTATCATTTGTGTTGTATCAAATAATAACAACAAGATATTAATATAAGTCCAAAAAATAAATGTTCAGCACAATTTTACATAGTGATTATTACTAAATCATCTAATTCATCATCCAATTTTACACGAATCAGTCGGAGCTGAGGTCGGAGGCCCGGTGCGGCCCGATCGGCGGCGAGTCTCGCGGCCACTGTACTGTCGGCCAGCCACACATCAGAGGCGAGGTTACGAGGGCGGAGCGAGGTCGGCAACATGGTCGGAGTTGAGGCCGGAGTCGGGAACGCACGACAGAGGGTGGAAATGCAGCGACGGATGATGGACGCGCAACGACGAGAACAGGTTAACGTTAGGTTTTTAAAATCAAAATTCTAATTTTACTCATACTTAAATAATTTAATAAATATTATACCTAAAACATTTTAGTGATTTACGCGACTCAACCAATTCGTGCAACGGTCAAGGAGTCGTGGTGGCCAGACTTCCCTTTCCAAACCCAGCCATAGCCCTTCGTCCCCGAAGATGGAGCGCCGCGCCTCTCCATCTTTCTTCCACCACCTCAAAACCAGAGAGACCCCCAGGTTCTCTGTTTGCTTAGCTATACCTGACTCATTTCATGCTCCTGACTCGTTCTTCTTAACCTCCTCTTTTCCATCAAATCGTGTGCACTTGGGCTGTTTCCTCATGTTGGGTTTCGGTTTGAAGTGGAGTGTTGTAACTAATGATTCCCAACTAACGCAAATACTGCTCTTTTAGATCAACTGCTGTCGTCAAAGCAGCGCATGTCACAATCCGTGGAAGAAAAGGTCAATTCATTTATCTTGATCTTTGGTGTTTTATTTATATAAACTAGGCAAGATGTCACGTCCTCCTATGTTAAACATATTTTTTTAATATGGACAACAATTTAAAAAATAGACTCTAATTGAAAGAGGAGATGGATAAATTATACTATTTTTTGAAAATTTTTTCTTGTATTTTGATAGGTTAAATTTCATATTTTTCATCAGTGCGACTTTTAATTTCCTTATGGTTGACAGTTTATATTTGAAATTACAGGTAATGCAGGCAGCTAACAAGAGTGTCACTGCAGTTCTTTATTTTAAAAACGAAATTTCTGTAGCTTCTGCTGGAGCAGCGGGCCGGTGATTATGGGCTCACCATATATTTGGCAAATTTGATTGCTTATGCTTGTTTTACTATTATTAATCAGGATACATCAAGCAGATGTTGCAATTCTGAAAATTACTTCTTTTCCTTGAAGCCATAGGTTGTATGCTGTTTAGTATTTGATTAAAGTTGCTAATTTTTCATAACATCAGCATCGTGAAATTCTGGGATACTAGGAACTTGAAGTTTCCGTGTACGCAGTCCCTTGCTCAAGCCAAGCCATCCACTGTTAAGGTGTGTGCTTTTGTCTACATTTTGCTCGAGCCTCATAAGCTTCCTGCTTTTTTTCATTTCAAATGTCAATGTATAGGAAAAGGGTCAGCGTGGAATATCTTCTCTATCACAACATAATGGAGTGTTCATTGCGGCCTCGTGCATGAACAATAGGTGAGGATTGTGATTGTTTTCTTTGCAAATCAGAGTCTACTTACAATAGCCAATACGTGATAAGGTCGAGCTGGTACAGCTTTTTGTCCAACTGTTCTGTTTTGCAAATCAGAGTCTAGTTGCATTATATTCTTCAACTAGACAAAGGTCTTGTTCATGCTTTCCCTGGCAGCCGAATTGAATCCTTTTATGTGAGGGTAAACAAATCTACCCAAAATTTCTGGTGTGTCAAGCTCTTTATCAAATTGTTGCTGGAGATGCTCAAGCTTGCTCTTTTATTTGTGTGTTCTATCTGGCGGCAATCACTGCTGATGCATCTTATCCGCGTGGCAGGTCTAGCGACGGAAATGCATACTTGTGGAAGGTTTTCATCTTCTATTCTTTCTTTTTTGGGGTTTGCATCTTCTATTCTAAGACTCAAATTGTTATGTTGAAACTGTGATACAAAGCGTGAAAAACATTTCAGGTGCAGAGGCCTCAAGAAAGCCCCTTCATATTGAAAGGACGCGAAGGAGAAGTAACAGCAGCGTCCTGGTAGGATGATGGCTGAAATTATACCGGTTAATATTTGTAATTATGAATATTAATGATATAAACTCATTATCGCATTCAGAATCATTAAAGGAATCTCAGGATACTAAATAGAGATGATTGTTTGTTGTATCATTGAAGATAAGGGCCTCAAAACATCTCTATATATAGATTTATTTGCGTGATTCTAAAAAGAGAAATAAAAAGAAATGAAAAGGAATACGGAGATAAGAAGAGAGAAAAATATTATTCACTAATTTAATCTTATACAGAGTACTGAGATAGAGAAATTTTTTAATCTCAATTGTATAGGTTGAGTGAGTAATCTTTTTGTACATTTTATATATTTGATGGTTTTAATCTTAGTTGAAGTAGTAAATTATTCGTTGTCCCATAATTTTTGACTATCGAGAATATAAAGATTTTTTATGTTAAATTTTTATTCTTATATTTTTGTTTTATTTTATTTCTCAGGTATTGTTTTCTCATATTTTGTGTTCATTATTATTGATCTCCAACTGTGGGGATCTTCTCAACAGTACCTACGTTCGCTTGATAAATGGAACTTAAGTTTGAACCTCTCGATTTTATGCAGGTACCTATCAGAGATGGGGAAGATAGTCACTGCTTCAGAAGACTTCACGATGCGCATCTGGAACGTATGCAGAAGTAGCAGCTTTATTTCTGCAAGATCTCCATCATCCACCAGAGCAAGAGTGTCGGCTGTGCCAAGTGAGGAGGGCCAAAAACAGATGATGAATGAACAACAATCACATCATGATGAAAAAACACAAGTAGACACAAAGGAATGATCCTCATTATATCAATCAGAAGTGGAAGTTATAACTCCTCAGTCTGCCAAGAAAAAATTCACCTGTCTCCCTTCTTCATGGTGGAAGATTTGCAGTCGGAAAAGACTCGAGACTCGGCTTTCGAGAGTCCGTCATCTGTTCTGAATCTTACATCTTCCTTGAAAAGAAAAATCATCCGCGACTATTTTGTGGCTAAATCTTGAAACCGTAGAGATTTATTTTATTTTGGCCCCTTTGTAACAAAGTTTTTCCTTCCATTTTTGCTTTGTTGTATATGTATATTTTGATGAAACGTCTCATTCCCCACCTTCGCGGGCATTCTCTTCAACAAGGCTATATAAGATATGATGTTCATAAGCATATGACAACAAACCTGTGTCTGCTCTAGGCTTGATTGCATAGAGCTTCACATTGGTAATCTTTTTCCATTGCGCCAGGTTTTCAGTATTGGTGCTAATCAATGGAAAATTCTACATGATAATGCCAACATAAAGGTCAATATCAGAATCTAAAGAACTATGAAAATGGGAAAAAAGAAACTCATCAAGGTGGTATACACTACAGGAAGGCTTCATGATATCGATGGCTATGTATAAATAAGAAAACAAATGATCACTACAAACATGCACCATATTGTGGAGATTGCGATAATTTGAAAAAAAGTTACAGTAATAGTGTGTACACAAAACAGATCTGCACTTTTATTGATGAATGTACAATTCCTGCTTTGATATGAAGTAGCAGCCAATGGAATTGGTTGTCCCCACGGTGATTTGATCGGGCGTTCAAAGAATAAGGTTTTTTCATTAGCATATATATAAGTTATTAACAACTTTCTACGACCGACATAAGATAAACCCGACAATAGAGAGATCAAGGACATGTTTCCGAAAGTGGGCAGACCTTTGACCCTCAGGCCACCTCCACGTACTATATAACATGCCTACCCACAACGAAAGAGCCAGAGACAAAGATGACAATTCCATCTTGTCCATGAGCACGACACTGAAGCTTTTCTACAACATGCACAAGCTTCTCATTGTCACCCCAGCTAATGTTAGCGAATATCTCGTCCGAGCTAATTTTTTACGTCATCTAAAAATCTGGTAATTGGAAAACATAAGCTTGTTACCTGGACTGAAGCTTATAAATGTTGCCTCTTTGCACAAAGCATGTTCAAATCAGAGAACTTCGGCAGTTATTAGCTAGAGTATCGGTTATGATTTTAGATTTCTTATATGAAAGCTTTATATGAGAAGAATGCTCTTCAATAAGTTATCAAATGCGTTGGCCTCACCTCAAAGTAGAGTTATTCCTATACAAAGTCTTTGCATGGCACCGTAAGCATTTGTTCAAGAGACCACAGGAAAAGCTATAAACAGTTACTTTACGAAACATAATATTTCAAGCAAATATGCACCGTGATGGTAAGGATCTTGTATTGTAGTGATGATAAAAAATGGATCGATAGATAAGAGTCACCACATCGTAAATCAAGACTTGATCACTACGAGAAAGTTTAATTTCCATAACCTATCGTCCCTATCCTTTAAAATATTGTAATTTTTTTTTTTATGCTGAGAAAAAAATGTAATATTTATAGATTTTTTTATCATTATCTCAAATACTAATTAATAAGATAAATATTAAGAGATAATATTTGATTAATTTTAAACTAAGACAAAATTAACCTCATGATTTAGTAAGTGCACCCATTATGGGTGTCTCCACTAAAAATGATGCCAACAAAATTGATTTCACGCACTCATATGCGGCAGAAACACAATTCTTAAAAGAAAAAAACAAAGACAGACTGGTAACAAACTCTACAACACACTATTAAATCAACAATTTCAATACACAAGGATAGAATAGAGTGACACACCCTCAGAGTGGATCATGGTAGGAACTAGGGGCACCTACCCTTGGACTCAATTTCGTTAGGGAAGAAGAACCTGCTCTCAAATAGAAACCAGTCCAAATCCAATTGAAGTGAGAGCAGAGGAAATAACTATGCGGCGCGTGGTACTGACAACTTGAGAGCTTCGCCTTTTTATTGCCTTCCTAAATTCAGAAACACCCGCTGTACTTGGGCATCTCCTGTAATCTCATCTCATTTGTTATGAATTTAATACGGTTAATTTTTGTCGTAGATTAATTATGGTTCTACGATTCATGTTTCGAATGTCACGCAAGGTTTCTTAAATCGAAGGAAACCGATGAAAAGTGAACAACGCATATATTCTGATAACCGGATGCATTCACATATAGAAGTTATTAGGACATGTAGACTTGTTTTAAATTATGACTTTGTACTTATTCTATAAAAAGACCTTTTTCTATTCTTAGCTCTTCCAGAAATATAATTTTCATTTTAAGACTTGTACCTTTGGGTTTTTCATTTAATTTTTTCAAAATACTTTTAGTATGTTGCATAACTCTATTGTTGTGGAAAATGATTCTATGAATTAAGATTTATTCTAAATCCACTTGCAAGATGATGTCCCTTATAACCTGATGGCTATACATGGTATTGCTGGTATAAAGTGTTATATTATGAATAAAAAATCCTCAATACTGTGACACCGAAGATTGAGACATATCTCAATTGAAAGAATCAAAAAACTTGTAAATGATGGAGTCCTTAAAACTCTTGATTTTACAGATTTTAATACTTGTGTGGATTGCAATAAGGGAAAGCATACTAATATGCCTAAGCAGGATACTGGGATGAGTTCTGAGATATTAAAAATCATACATAAAGATACATGTTGTCCTGATATGAATTTATATGGTCATAAATACTTCGTCTCATTTATCGATGATTATTTACAATACAAGTATCTCTACATACTTGATAATAAGACTAAGCATTGGATGCTTTTAAAATTTTTAAAGTGGAAGTAGAGAAATAATGTGGTCAACAAATTAAAATCGTGAGATTTGATCGAAGTGGATAATTTTATGGTAGGTATATTAATGGTGGACAAATACCTGGTCTATTTATAAAATTTCTTCAAGAGCATGATATTATTGCATAATACACTATGTTTGGTTCACCAGATCAAAATAGTGTAGTAGAACGAAGAAATAGGACTCTGTTGGACATGGTGACGAGTATGCTTAATAACTCTAAACTTCTTCATTCATTATGAAGGGAAGCCATTAAGACTGCAACGTATATATTAAATTGGGTTCCTACTAAGGCTGTTTGTAAAACAACATTTGAGTTATTAAAAAGTTGGAAACCAAATTTGAAACATATGCGTGTTTGGGGTTGTCCCGCTGAAGTTAAGGTTTATAACCCTTAAAAGAGGAAGTTGGGCCTAAGGGCTATTAGTGAGTATTTCATTGGTTATGCCAAAAAGTCCAAATGTTATTGGTTTTATTGGCTATCGAATGTTATTAGATTTGCGAAATCAAGAAATGTAAAATTTTTTGAGAATGATGTGAATAGTGAGAGTGATCAACATCAAAACTTAGTTTTTGATGATAATTATACTGAAAGTACTCATATATTGGGAAATAGACTATTTATTATTAGTGACATACATCCTAATTGAGTGAATGTTAAACAAGAAGCTAATGAATAGTCACATCAGGCTAGAGATGCTTTAATAGAATAAGTTGTTAATGAGGAAAATCAAGAACTTGAAGTTATTGAGCAACCGGTTGATTAATTACCTCTATAAAAGAACGTTGATAAACCATTAAAGAGATCAATTAGAGTGAGAAAATTAGCATTATCTAGTAATTTTATAATTTATGTATAAGAAACCGACTATAATATTAGAGAAAAAAATGACTTTGATATATTTTCACAGGTAATGGATAATAATAATTTAAAATTATGATACAAAGACCCATTGAGAAAGATCTCAAAAGACCTCCTGTCATGATAGATTTACGTTTAGTATAAGAGTAATTTAAATCAAAGATAAATATATTTATAATAAATAAATCAAACCTCCGTTATGATAGATTTTCTCAATTTATTTTTGAGATCTTGTGAGTCCGTTACACTTTTAAGGTGACGATAAATAAAGATAGAAAAAATGCCCCGATCATGGACTCTAAAAAAAATATTGTATTTAATTTCTCAAATAAAGAATTTATAGGAATAACTACTCTATAATGGTTATCCTTAATTATATTATTAATTAATATATTTGAATTATAATACATAAATTATATAAAAGACGAAGACCACGTAAAATTAGAATAAAATTCCAACATTTACACCTATTTTATTTCTTTTGAAGATTTAAAGCGATATCAATCCCGGTGAGTTTACATAATTGTGTACTAACAATCGTCGACTTGAATCAAACCGGGAAAAAACAAGTACGAACTTAGTTGGGCCATTAAAAGCATTCATTACATCACATATAATTGGTATATATACACTCTCGATTCCGGTCTCTTTCTCCTTCCCCATCAATCCATTTCTTCTCCCCAACGTCATCTCCGTGGGCGAGTTGACAAAGGAAGGTCGTCCTGCACACACTGCACCGAGAGATCCAAAGACTGCAGTTTTGATTGTTTGTGGCTCCCCGCATGCTCCAGAAAGCGGCATCCATGACTACGAAACTTGCAACTTGAGATCCCCTCGAGCTTCATTTCTTCGTGTCTCCTTTTAACACCTCATCTTAGGTGGCCGCTCAGCATTAACTTGAAATTGAATTTTTAAATTGGATTTTATAACTTAAATTAATTGATTTTTTTAAAAAAAACTATATTAAATTAAATTGAAATATTTTGGCCAAATTACATTTTAAATTATTAAAAAATTGACTCATTTAAATATTTAATCAAAATTGTAACATATTTTACGAAACATAATCATATAGAAGAGACTATAATCATATCTATCATATTAAATATATTAAAATTCATCGTGTAAATATAGTTATTTCATGTTAATCAACATATAACATTTAGATTTTAGAAAATGTTCAAAAGAATTACGGTTATTTTGGTTTATTCTATTCGCTTAACATAGATGTTAGATATGTTTTAAAAAAATTACGGTTATTTCAGCTAATTTTATGTGATTCAGTTTTGAACCAAAATACCAACATCCATTTTGATTCATCCACAGTCGTGAATTGATAATTTTGTTCAATGTTTTATTTTTTTATTTTGTTTGAAACCGAGCCAAATTAATAATTTAGTCTAATTTTTTGGTTTTTCGGTTTTGAAGCAAGCTCCCCACTACCTCCTCTTCCGAGGTCGTATGTTTGTTTATTCCATTTGTAATGTTTTATAGTTTGAGAAAGGAATCATATTTATTACTCAAGGCACGAGTAGAAAACGACCACACCAGCCATAAAACTGAGGTGGAGCCTGGACGTAAGGCTGTTTAAGGGAGGGTTCGAGTTGACCAAGTCAAGTCAACAAAAGTCGTAATCAGCCCTAACTAGAGGGGTGCTACTTGCTGGCTCAATCTGCATCACCTCGTTACCATCATTCCTCGTGTGAAAAAGAAAATGGTCCCACCACCACCACCACCACCCCAAACAGTGAATTGCATACACACAAGTGGTGACCCCAACGGGGATCTCTTACTCGGCCGGCCACCCGAATTGATGAGGCCGCCCCACCCAAACCACCGCAACATCAATGCACTGCGGCCCTTCTTTATAACACTTGTGTGCGGGTGGTCCAACATTTGAATTTTATCATATCCAATCATATATGTATTGTAGTGTAGCTACGACTATTATAGGGTTGGCAAGCTCATCCCATTTTCATGCCATTTTTTATTGGGTCAGATTAAATTCGGTTCTTCTAGGTTATATCTGAGTTGTAGGTGATTGAATCCAAAACCTAACAACATACAATCATTTAATAAAAAATAATCAGCACTTATTTATTATTAGAGTTTTTTAAAAAGTCATTTAACGAATTATATTTTTATTACTTTTTATGGGTCTTACCGTCGTATTAGTTGTAAGACTTTCTATCAGATTATTATTAATGATTTAAAATAACTATGATTTTTTCCCATTGTATTTAAAAATGTATTTGTGGTCAGTATAGTTATGTAAAAATATTATTATTATTGAATTAAATTCTCGTGCTAATATTTTTTTTAATGACATTAATTTAGTTTTGACAAGCTATCAAGTTGCAAAAAATTACTAATATAGATTCTAATGATAATCCACAAAAATTGTACTTAGGAAAGAAAGAAAGATATCACTAACATTAATTTTAACGCAGCACCCAACGATTTTAGTAGCCGTAATATTTCTCAAATTATATTATTTATTAAATTTTTTAGTTTCTCGCATAGTTTAAAATTAAATAATTTTTTTCCGAAACAAAAATATGATTGATTTATTATAGGCCCACCAAGGGGAAGCCATCGTCGGCTATAAAAGCCGGCTTAAAGAGGCCTTCTATAAGCACCTCCAAAAACGTGATCACCACGTGCATTATAGCCCCTCAGACCCAAACCTTTGTGTGGTTTGGCCCACTCAACTTTCTACGTAAGCTTTTGAGGGCCCGTTCTCACATGTCAGGTCTTTTTAATTTTGTATTTATTGATTTTTAATTTGGCAAGGGTAAACACACGGAACCTAATTGACGGGCTTGTAATGTTTTTTACGGTAGGCTGTGAATCGTATATAATTTGATATAAATACGATTCACATGATACAATACAACCTCATTGACATGTTAGTATATTCACTGATCAAATTCATAGTTGTTAATTTGGAGTAGAAAAATGAGTTAATGAGATTTGCGGTCAATAATGGTTGTAACACTAGACGAATAATTAGAGAATCATAAAAAAATTATAGTCATTTTTATGTTAAATAACAAAAGGGTTACAAGAATATTTAACGAGTGAATATCTATTTTTTTGGGCAAGAAGAATATATTTTTATAGTCACTTTTACGTTAAATAACAAAAGTGTTACAAGAATATTTAATGAGTGAATTTGGCAAGGGTAAACGATATGCAACCTAATTAACGGGCTTGTAATATATTTTGTTTAGGTTGTGAATGTATATAATTTGATATAAATACGATTCGTACGCTAAAATATAATTTATTAACATGTTAATATATTCACCGAACATATTCATAGTTGTTCATTTGGAGTAGAAAAATGATTCAGTGTAAGATTTACTACCAATAATGATTGTAACACCAAATAAATAATTAGAAAATCATAAAAAAATTATAGTCACTTTTACTTTAAATAACAAAAGTGTTACAAGAATATTTAATGAGTGAGTATTTTGCTTAAATCTGATCAGGTGTTATAACCAATATGATTTAAAATCTTGCAATAAATTATTATTAGTTGAAGTAAGGTGTCACAGTTAATATGGGCGGTACTTTTTATTATTGCTTCAAGTTTTGAGGTAAAATATTGGAGGTAATGGTAAATATTCTGATGTTTGATTCCCGCCCAGAATAAAAAATACATGGTGGGAGAGTTTTTGGAGTAAGAGATTTAATGAAGTAGAGATTGAATGGGAATGATACAAATTAGATGCTCAATTAATCGAGTTAGAATGGAGTTCTATTTGATGTCACAGTGAATTCGAAATTGTTCATGATGATGACCATGACAATGCCTAATGTCATGATAGCAACCCAACATACTTTGAGGCAGTCAGTCTAGAACTTGTTGTATGTATAGACCATGAGACGGGGCATGCGGGTAGGAGAGCAGGCAAAAAAACGAGTTTGGCACATCCAAATACAGAGAGTAGGAAGAAGATTTAACAAACTCTTTGTCCACGAGGAAAAAAGAAGAGAAGGATGGCACACTAAAAAGTGTGGAAAAGCGAGCTTTTGTGTAAAGCTGGACGACACAGGAAAGCAGAGGTGCGAGACGGAACTCCCTCCCTTGCTCGGTGCACTTCGCTCCCTAAAGCGGCAAAAGCAGAAAAAAAAAAGGAAGGCTGCAGCTACCAAAGAAGATCATCTGGGCTTGCTTCTCAGTTTTCACGACAAAGAATCAATAATCTCTGGTTTTGTTGGTTTTTTTCTGAATGTGTCTTCATTCCTTTCTTTTCTTTTGTTGTTGTTCTCTTGCACAAGCCAAGGTGAGTGACACGGTTTATTTAGAAAGATTCGTATAGAAGATTAGATATCAACGACGCTACCAGAGAGAAAATATAGACATATGAGGATCTGTACATGAGATTGCCCTTGTCCTGCATCTTTATCCTCCTATCAATCTCCTCGCTCTTCGGCCTTCCTATCTTTGCTTCATGTCATCAGATTTCAACCTTATCTGATTTCGATTCTATCTGATGATATAAGTGAGAGCACCTAGCAAGTTAGTTGTGAGATGTCAACAATCCCGCTGTTTTCGCTCTCTCCTACGGGATCTCCCACCACCTGGGACGATATCTGGTGACTCTCACTCCACCACCTCCTCTCGAATCATTGTGTTTGCAAAAAAGCCGAGATTTTTACTTGTACCCAAGCGAACCCAGAAAGATGAGATGAAGCATGCTTTTTGTCCTTGCTGGCGGCGTCCGTTGCAGCCATGAAATGTAATGAAAAAGTTGCAAGCTTTTTATTTTCTTTTTTACCACACCCTCCCCTGATTTTTACCCGCCAATGTCAACTGACTGAGATCTGCTAACGCCCACATAAACAAACAATTGTGGAGAGGGAGGGAAATGGATCAAGGGAGGGGGCAACGAACCAAGGATAATAATGGGTTCCATGGCAAGGGAAGATCCGGGAGCCATGGCCGGTGGGGCAACCTCTTCTTCCTCTCTCTTAGCCTCAACCTTGCCATGTTCACGGGCTTCATATACCACAACAACAGCAGCAGCAGCAGGGAATCACTCTCTGCTTCACCGCCTTCTGAAGGCCAGGGAAGCCTCTGCCCTCAGCAGCACCAACCGCAGCCCCGAAAGTACGACATGGGTAGCCTCTATATACCGGAGCCGGAGTCTCGCATCAGCAGTGGCCGGACTGTTGGTGCCGTCGATAAGCTTGCCCCCGACGCTGTAATCAACCTCGACCAGTAAGCTCCACCCACCTTTTGTATATACATACATACATGTGCATATATATAGTAGTGGTTCCGCTAATGTTTTGTAAATTAGTTAGTCCGTCAAAGTGTGAGGATTGGAGGGGAGTGTCGTTTACTGCTAACCTCTACCTGTCTTGGCAGTTTATGACCAAAAATTTCGAGTACTTATGGCCACAAGGACCCACCCTCTACACTTAAAAAGTTCATACACCGGTCCTTGTCATGCTCAATTTTTTTGACAGGATAGGATATATTGTTGTTTTGGTGATGAATTGAGATGGGTGTTGGGTGGAATGGTGCAGTGGGGATCCCACCATGTACGAGGCGTTTTGGAAGAACGCGAGTGACCGGAGCGACATAGTGATCAAGGGGTGGCAGACCATGAGCTACTTCTCCGACGTCCGCAACGTTTGCTGGTTTCTGGAACCCGAGTTTGGCCAAGAGGTTAAGAAGCTTCACCGCCTGGTCGGCAACGCCGAGACCCGAGACGCTCACATTGTGGTCGGCACCGGCTCCACCCAGCTGTTCCAGGCCGCCCTCTTTGCCCTCTCGCCGCCGGATTTGCCCGAGCCCATGAGTGTCGTCTCCCCCATGCCTTACTACTCGGTGTAGTCTCTCTCATTTGTGTGTTTCATTGGTTTACTATAATGAGTTTTCATGTTCTCATCTTCTACTAACTTGCAGCCTAGAATTGAGTACTGTTCAATATCTGGAAACCCAAATGGAAAAAAATGGTTGAGTCTAGATTTGCATGTCGCCCCTTCATCATTCGTTGATCCATATGCTTGTCGGCAATACACAAATGTTAGCTTTCAAGACATTTTCCAAGTAGCCCGCATGTTCTGTCTTGTGGAAACCTTTTGTTTTTTTTTATTACACTATTATGACAAAGACAGGAGGTCTGCCATCTTCTCAAACTTGTTTGTGGAATCTTGCTCTCCGACGCGATTGCCGTATCTTCTACCTCTCTCACACCACTGTTTGTGCTCCACGCCCCATGTCCCCTGCAACCATGTATTATTACCTTTTCTCAAGTGGACCTTGTTCGTTGAATACAATTGAATCGGTCTGCTTTTTATATATATATATATATATATATATATATATATATATATATATATATATATATATATATATATATATATATATATATATATATATATATACCTATATATATATTACTACTTCGGAGTTCCAAGTCAGAGATCTTGTTTCTCCCCGTATTCCTCGCATCTTTTCCTATCTCATCACGTGAATGCCTAAAGATGCAGTTGACTGACCTTAAATCCTCTATAAAACTTGCTAGTTGTTATGTTATCTGAAATACCGTCGCCAATGATTGTGTCAACTTGTTTTATGGAAGATGAATATTTTCTATTATTTGTTTGTTGGGTTCACGGTTTCTTTCACTGTTTAGCTACTTTCTGTATAATCTTTTTTCTTAATTTTGTTTCATTGACAGTCATATCCATTGGTGACGGATTATCTGAAATCCGGGCTCTACAAGTGGGCTGGTGATGCGCGTACTTTCGAGCTTGATACACCATACATTGAGCTCGTCACTTCACCTAACAACCCAGATGGTTCCATCAGACAAGCTGTTGTTAACAAAGGAGGAAGAACTGTACATGATCTTGCCTACTATTGGCCTCAGTACACACCCATCACTCACACAGCTGACCATGATATTATGCTCTTTACAGTATCAAAGAGCACTGGCCATGCTGGGACTCGCATTGGGTATGGCTTATATGCTCTTCGGCATGCTTGTAGATGTTCTTGCTCTTGGCATATATTGCATAATTAGCAGGATGCTCCCTGTTGGTAATTGTTCTTGACTGTTGAGTCTTTAAATGTAGGTGGGCTGTGGTGAAGGATAAAGACGTGGCTGCAAGGATGGTAAAATTCATTGAGCTAAATACAATTGGAGTATCAAAGGATTCCCAAATTCGCGCGGCGAGAATTCTCCGAACTGTGCGTGAAGGGTATGAAGGGAGTGAACCTCATCCTGTGACCGATCGACTTTTTGACTTCGGATATGAACATATGATTGATAGATGGGCGAGGTTAAGAGCGGCTGCCAAACAAAGTTCCCTCTTCAGTTTGCCAGAGTTCACATCCGGCTTCTGCCATTTTAGCGGAGAGATTCGGACTTCTCACCCTGGTAATGAACTCCTTTACATGATCATAAAAACCTACTGGTTTCTATCAACAAGTTTAAACATTTTTTTCATGTATCTGTCATGGAGCTCTTGAAATAGATGATATGGGTAGTTATGTGTTGGTTGCAGCTTTTGCTTGGTTGAAGTGTGAGGGGGGCATTGAAGACTGTGAAGCTTTCCTGAAGGAGAACAAGATATTGACTCGAGGTGGAATGCATTTCGGAGCTGATACGAAGTACGTGAGGGTGAGCATGTTGGATAGAGACCAAGCTTTTGATCTCTTCGTTCGACGCCTTGCAAGCATTAGCATGTGAATGTTGAGGCGGTCGAGGGAGTAGTTTTGTTGGGAACTTGTTGCCTCCATTGGAGTTTCCTGTTTGTTTACTGGGTGTTGATTGTTTGGAATTGTGATGGTGGGGGAATATGTTGGTATCATCTTCTTTATTTATTCACAGTTATCTTTATTGAAGAAGAAGAATATTAGTAATAAGAGTTCTTGGTGGTTTGGGATATTTGAGTTTAGTGTAACAAAATATATTCAACTATGAATATTCTAGATAAAATGCTACAGTGCGCTGCAATCTTTTGCAGCGCACGGCCCGTGGGCCGTTGGATGAAAATCCAACGGCCCACGGGCCTCAAACCAGAGCTCCACCCGTCCGACCCGCTTAACCCGTCCGACCTGCCGCCCGCCCGACGCCGCCGCCAGCCCGCCCGCCGCTCCGACCGACCCTCCCCGTCGCGGCTTCCCTGGCAAGCGCCGCCCGCGGCCCCGCTCCCAGCCCCCACCGCGACCCGACCAACTTATCACCCCGCTGCGGCCCGCTCGCCCGCCCCAAGCCGCGGCAGAGGGGCGGGCGGCTTGGGGGGCCACGGCGGGGGGGCGGGCGAGGGGGGTCGCCACGGCTTGGGGCGGGCGGGCCGCGGCGGGGCGGTAGGTTGGTCGGGTCGCGGTGGGGGGCTGGGAGCAGGGCCGCGGGCGGCGCTTGCCAGGGAAGCCGCGGCGGGAAGGGTCGGTCGCAGGGCAGGCGGCGGGCGGGCGGCGGCGTCGGGCGGGCGGTCGGCGGGCGTTGGGCAGGGCGGCGGGCGGGCGGATCGGGCGGGTCGGGCGGGTCTGACGGGCCGGCAAACGGGTCCAGAGAGGGGTGGGTGGGTGGTTTGATTGTGGGCCATCGGATCAAGATCTGACGGCCCACACGAGGCAGCGCCAATGCGCTGGCAAATAGGGCAGCGCACTGTAGCGCTGCCCTATTTTAGATATCTTCAACCATGAACGAATCCACTTAACAGGGGACCGACCATATTTATTCTTTACAAGACACAAATAATTTAATAATTTGTTGCATGAGCAATTGATCACTCCTCAAAATGGCTAGTTCGATGATTAAAATTTAAGACTATTTTGATGGGTAGATGTGGGCTGACGAGGCATCATGAAGTTTTATATATGTAAGCAAAAAAGTCTGTGTAGTTGCCAAATTATTTATGGGTCAACCTCATTATATGTAACGTATTTTACATAAAAATAAAATATTAAAATAATAATTTTGTGTAGTAACTAGGTGAGAATATATATAAAATAATCATGATTTTCTTTATGCTCATACCTCGTGTCTTCCAAAGAAAACAAAAACATCCCCCTTTTTTCCTATCTAAATTGGTAAGAAAAAAGCCGGAAATATTTTTATCACATCACAGGGAAAAGCACCCATTGTGTCAATATAAGATACATTGTGAAAGATTTAATTTTTTAAAATTATACTATATATATATATATATCTGTTCGGGCGCGGGATCGTCCGCCCCCTCGTCGAATCGGTTCTGGGGTGTGATTCGGGTTTAAAGGTTCGGTGGGACCGAGGCGCCCTTGCCGCGCAAAGAGATAATGCGATGAAAATAGAAACAGTAAAATGACACACAGGGAATTTTTTACGTGGTTCCTTAGGGTTCAACTTGAATCCCTAAGTCAGTCCACGGTGAGATTAGTACTCACAATCCACTATTTCTCCGTTGATTTTTACAAGTTACACAAAACAGTGAATTTTTGCCACCGGTAAATCAATTCGCCTAAGATCTTTGACTCCAATGCCAATATTTATCCCTTTCTGCTCTTTAAATCCTTAAAATGACCCCACCAATGTGTCCAGAGCGTCCAAAAATGGTGGGGTAGTAAGTTTAGGCTCAATCCAAGATCTATAATGCCTTCAAATTATTTCTGGAACAATAATACACGGAACCGGGCCGTTCCGGGTTGGTTTAAACCAAATATATGCTGGACCGGACCGGATGGCGTGCGCAGGCTATCTTTCCTTTATGCGTACGCCAGTCTGCTTCTGGTGCACGGTGGGCCAACTCGAATCCGGGTCACAGGGCGGGTCTCGGACACGATCACGGTTCCGGGTCTGTTCGCGGGTCTAGCAATTCGTGGGGCAGATGGATCTGATCACGGACCTGGCAGGAAAGCGGACTCGGTCAGAGGTAAACGGGCACGACAGACCCGGCTACGGCGTGACGCGGCGGCGCTTTTGGGGCTCCGGCGGCGGCTTTTCCGGCGTCTGATGGTGGCGGAGTTCACCCAGAACTGTAGATCTCAGAATGGTGAAGGTCTTGGAGGTGATCCGACAATCAGCGGTGGCTCCGGTCGGTCGGTCGGATGTCGGAAAGTTGGATACTTTTCTGCACTTTTGTGCTACGCTGCTCCGATCGGTCACTTCTCAATTTTTTTCCGGCGACCTCAGCGACAAACTCCGGCGGTTCTCGGCATGTTCTTGTAGATCACTTCTCCATCTTCACTTGATATCAACAGAAGGTCTGGAAACGACCGGCGGCGGTCGAAAAACGGTCGCGAAATTAGCTCTCCGCGACTGTTTTCCGCTCTGTTTTCTGCTTTTTCCTCTGGTCGGATGGGTCTCTTCGTGGCTTTTCTCCGGCGACTGCAATGGCGAACACCGGCGAATCTCACTTTGGGTTTCGAGACCACTCCTCCGTCTTCACATTTCACTCCACGGCTGGCGCTGGGAACGGCCGGCACGTGGTCGGAAAACGGTCAGCGAAATCTGGCTTCTGCTGTTACGCTCTGTTTTCTGACTGCTGAGATCGGTTCTTCGTGGCAGAGTTCAGCGACGGTGGTCTTCTCCGATAGGATTCCGGCGGTAGTGCAGTGATGGGCGGCTTCTCTTCGGCAACAAGCGCGGTAGCAAGGCAGTAATCTTGTAGGCAACGGCTACGTTCATGGTAATCACGCAATGCAAGTGGTCTCGGACTGGTCCTTAGATGGACGGCAGCAACGCTGCTCGCAAAACAATTGGACGCTGCAACCTGCAGAACAGAAGATGGGATCTTCTGTCATTGCCGGCGGGCTTTGGGCACAGCTTTGGCTGGCGGCTTGGCTGATGGATGTTGATCGGCAATACTGCGAAAGCAGCAGAGGTCTTGGACGGACTTCTAGCGTTGGTGATCTTGCAAAACCGGTCAATGACCTGCTTCTAACTGGCAAATGCTTGGTAATGCTTCACAGAAAAGATGGCGGTGTGCTTGGCCAGGGGTCGCCGGAGATAAATCTCTGGCGAGGGGCTCTTCCCCTGTTCTTTCTTCTATTTCTCTTCTTTTCAACGTACGAGCCCCCCTTCCCAATACGTCGGGCTTTGTCTTTTATAGAGTTTTCCACGCTTCTTCTGTTTCGAGATTACGGGCGTGGGATCATAAACCGTCAGGATTTTCCACCCAAATTCTCTCCTTCAGTTTTGAATGACGGAGACTTTTTCTCTTGTAATCTCCTCTGGCAGTTTTATAATAGCATGGACCAATTCTTCAGAAATAATACACGTGGCCGGATAAATACGTGCAAACATTAGCCCCCTTGCCGATTTTTCGCAAACTTGGAAAGAAGAATCGGCAAAAAATAGAGTTTGTTTTTTCTTTTTCTCTTTTTTTTTTTCTTTTACTTTTTTCATTTTTTTTTTTTTTTGCGAAAAATAATATTTTGCTCTCAAGCTAGGATGACCCCTTCTGGGTCACTGTGTGATAACTGCCCATTATTTTGATTTAGGAGAGTGACTTCTTTGCTCGACAACCGTGGTCTCCAAATCCATATTTCTTTCCTTTTACTTTTTAGATTTGAGTAGCAATGAGGGAATGACAATTTCGTTTCTACTCTCAGCTGTGACTTCTCTTTCTTAGCATCTAGCTTCTTTGGCAAGAAGATCTCATGATGTCTTCTTTTCCTTCTATGATATGGGGGAGACCTTGTTCTTTTGTGATGCATCGTACTATTTGTTGAGCTGTTGGCTTCTCTTTTAAACCTTTTAGGAGTAATAATTTCGATTGACGCCCTTAACTTCTTGTCCAATGTTGAGTTGGATGGTGATCTTGATTTCTTCGGTAATACAAAGAAATGAAGGCGAGAAGTTGATCTTGTGCTTGTGTTGAATTCCTCTTGCTCTTCAATTATATTTGTCAAGTCTTCATTGCTAGCAATTGTGATAGGGTACTTCAAGCTTTCACCTGGTAGCTGACACTTGATCATGAAAGGGCTGCTAGTAGAAAATGTACTCTTGATTCGAGTAACAAGACTTGAATAAGAACAATCACGATCCACTAAAACAAGTCGTGTGTTTCCTCCAATGTAATGTCTCTTCCTTCCTTGGATCGCTATCTTTCCACCGTAACTGCAAATCAGGCGAAGTTTTGTTTTTCCATATTGCATTGAATCCTTCAATTTAACTTCTTCTTGAGTCGAAGTTGTTTGAACAATAAGCTGATCTTCTATCTTTTCTTTATCAAGCTCCTTTCCTTTTTGATCAGTTTGAACTTCAAACTCATGCATCATTGGAGATGTAGAGAACCCTTTCTTTACTTCTTTAGTGGAAACATGTGGCATTTCCATGTCTTTGACCTTAGTCGTTGGGGCATACATTTTCTCATTTTTCCTTCCTTCATCTAGCTTTTCCATTCTCTTTTGAGACTTGATTAGTGAAGATGAGTGGCTCACTGTCATCACATTGGCAGTTGAAGTTTTGTACTTTATATCACCTTTGTCAAGTAACTCTTGGATCTTCTCCATCATGTCTCGACATTTCACCGTAGAATGACCTAACCTCTGGTGAAATCGACAAAAATTTTCGTTCTTTTCGTCTTCTGGCTTTGGCAAATTTTTTGGAGTCCATGGTGTGATCTTTCCTTTGCTCTTCAACACGTCAAACCATCTTTCAGTATCTCCAGTGTTGAAGGTGTAATCTTTAATATTCCTCCATTCACGCTGTTGTCGAGAGTCTCGAGGTGTATATCTTGGATTCTCACTTCCATTCTTAGTCTTCACTTGCCACTCATGATCCATGTGACCAAGCTCGGTGACTGCATTGCTTGATGCTCCTTTATTCTTTGTTGAAGCTGAAATTCTGTTGAGTTCCTCATATATTAGCACCCTTTCAAAGAGTTCTTCAAATGTATTGCATTGTGCAGCACTCAGGAACCAAGCTGCTGATCCAGCATTCATCGCGCAAATCTTTACAAGCTCCTTGATCTCTGGAGTCTCTTTCATTTGGGATGAAAGGCTTCTGAATCTTTTTACATATGTAGCAAATTCTTCACCTGGTTTTCTCTGGCATTGCCTTAAATGCTCAATCTTTATTGGGATATCAATTGACTGAAAATGCATTGTGAATTGCTCAATGAGTTCCTCCCATGATTTGATTGATCTGGGTGGGCGATTGTTGAACCATCTAAGTGCATTACCATTGAGAGAAGCTGGGAATTGTTGTAACTTTAACTTTTCATTTGTCGAGATTGTTCCGCACTCAATCTCGAAGATTGTGATGTGATCTTCAGGGTTGCCATCTCCATCAAACTTCGTGAAGGTTGGGCACTTGTACTTCTCAGGAAAAACCTCTGTGTAGACTTCATCAGCTAATGGTTGAAGACGCTTTGTCGCTTCAGTTGATTCTTTATCTTTCTTTCCAATCAATGCAGTGATAAGTGCGGCTTGTGCATCCATTTCTGCTTTCAACTCTTCATAACAAAGGTCTGACATTGGTGCTACTGACATGGTTGGCAATTGGGCTTGTGGCTGACTTGCTGGTAAATCTGTAATAGGAACTGACATTTGACTTATTGGCATTGCTGACGGTACTGTTGGGATGGGTACCGTGGTGGTGATTGATGGTGGAAACACCATAGAAGATAGTTGTTGGGAGCATGCAGGGCTATACCACTGGTATGGGTATGGTGGTTGGTAATACGGTGGTTGTGGAAACCATGTTGAGTGAGGGAGTAAACTATATTCAGTCCGATTCGGTTGCATAGTGGGATAGTGTTGCATCCAAATTTGTTCGGGCAATGAAGCTGAGGTTGTAGATGTTTGGTGGGTGGACTCAGTACTTGAAATGAGAAACAAA
>JAURVB010009629.1:0-37155 GCA_033002965.1 Piper betle | reverse complement strand
CATAAAACGGACATGAAACAAATCATTTTATTCTCTGTACAATAGTCAGTTTGAGGCATAAAATCAAACGTACACACTCGAAATCCTTCACACAAGTTCGGGCATGGTTGCATGTGAAACTATTTTTCATTTCATCTTTCTTACTCTTCTCAATTTCATTAGTCTATTTTGTTTTCTTCTCAATTTCAATTATACCAACTGACATAAAAATTAAATCTCTTATTTCATTTTATATTTAAATAACCAATTAAACTAATATTATGTTATGTGGTCGAGAAGGTTCAACTCCTAATAAGGTTCATATATATTTCTTCCATTATCTCGTTTCCAACTCTTAATTTTCTATTAAACATTGAAAATATAACTAAGGTCACTATTTATAAATTACTGTTCTGATAATATTTCCTTGTTTCTGTTTATATTCCTGGATGATGATCGGTTTGTCGAAATTAAAATATTGTCGGTGTCAGATCATTAAAAATAGTCTTATATGTGGAACCCCTAACCCAAAAGTCGATTCAAAGTATTTTGCATGACTTCGACGAGATTTAAAACAAAGGATTCCTCAAGTTAACATATTTTTTACTACCTAGCCAAGTGTCTCAGAACGAACATATGCAGCCGTCACTGTAATTGGTAATTAAAGTCAACATTTTCTATCGAACTCACTTTTCATGTTCCACACAATACTCATGATGAAGCCGCTATCGCCACAAATTTGATTTTTGCAGTTATAATATTTAAGTCTTCTGTAAAGACTGACATACGAGGATGGCCAAAAAAATTTTATTTGATTATTTATTTAATCAGGTAAAATTTGTCCAAGAAGGCTTAGACTGGGTAGGATAATTCATGTGAATTTATTTCACATTATTAATTATTTTTTATCAGGGAATAAAATGCTCAATTATATATTTTTATTATTTTAGTAAACATTAAAAAATATCCCTACAAATTAAGAGACCCTAGAATATAAATTCTAGAGAGAAGCTGATCCCTTTCCCTCTTTTATTCCCTTGCGAGGAGAAGGAGAAGGAGATGGCACAACTAGGGCTTGTTAATTTCATTTTTTCTTCGTATTCTTCATCTTCCTGATCATAAATTATCATATTTTAGTCAAATTGTATGTAGGGTTTTCATAGATTGTGTTTTAATGATAAGAATACATTTCCTTACTTTCTACCCTTATAAATACAAAGTCTATGTCATGGCAGGTAAAACAAAAGTTGTATATATACATGTTATGAGTGCACAAAAAAGAATCATGCAAATTTAATAAGTGAGTGCCAAGATAAAATTTTTATACCGAAATAGTGCAAATTAGTGACCTACGTGCAATATAAAAAATATCTATTTATTTACACTGATATATAAGATACATAAGTACTTGAAATACTCCTAAAAGGCAGATCTACATAGTAAAAATATTAAAAAAATTCAACCATAAAAAAATGCAACCAATAAACATCAAACAATGAGCAACAAAGGAAGTACAAACTTAAGGTTTTTACACTAAAGCAATCGGGCCTACTTCGGAAATTGTACTGCATGTCTCAATGAGGGGTTAGGATAGTCTGAAAGGTTATCAAACGCATGAGAAACATATTAAAGACACTCGAGGAATATAGTCCTACCATCTAACTATATACAACTTGACTAAATTAAACATGAAAGCCCGCCATGTAGCATCCAAACAAGCACCCAAGGAGACTAAGGTCGGGTAAGCATACTCTATACTACAAACGAACCACCGCAAGAAGGGACTAGACCTTACAAACCCAATTTGGGCAACAACCGAACTGATAGTAAAACCCGCAGGCGAATAGCCTGGGTTTTACAATCTTCCCTACTTAGAAAAAATCCATCCCAGAATTTCCTACGAGGTTACGCACGTAGAAACACACCACAACACATAACATATAACACAGGGAAGAATCTAGAAAAATGCTGCCACATCTCGTCTGCATACTCCCAAGTGACTTCCTCAACCCTCTACCACAACAAATTACCTTCACCAAAGGCACTTCTTTCATACGGAGAGTTTTCACAGACTGTGAGAATCCACTTAGCCACCTTCTCATATGACAGGTTGGGTTGGATATTGAGCTCCTCATACTTAAGCCGGTGTGATCTCTCGGGCACGTACTTCATTAGTATAGAAACGTGGAGCAACAAGTGCATTGCTCATAGACTAGGTGGGAGTGCAAGCATGTATGTAACCTCTCTAACATGTTTCAACACCTCGAACGGACCAATATACCTTGGACTCAATTTGCCCCACCTCCCAAAATGCATGCCTCCTTTAGTCAGTGAGACTTTAAGAAAAACGTAATCGTCATGGGCAAAACTGATGTCCCCATGCCTCAAATTTGCACAATACCTCTATCTTGAGCTACAAGAAGCATCTCCCTGATCAACTTGAATATCCTCTGGGAGTCCTAAAGTAATTCTACGACTACTATCAATGGCTCACCGCCCTCTATCCAATATGACAGTGAACTAAATGGCTTGCTATACAATGCCTCGTAGGGTGCCATCCCTATGCTAGCCTGGTAGTTGTTGTCATATGTAAACTCCACCAACGGAAAATGCTTTTCCCATGGTCCACCAAAGTCCATGAGATAAGACCGAGCTAGTTCTCCACGATTTGAATCATCCTCTCAGACTGGCGGTTGGTTTTTGGATGATAAGTGCACTAAACTTGGTCTCCATCCCAAGTTCTCATTGGAAAGATCTCCAGATGGTAGAAGTGAATCTCAATTCCCTATTTGATATAATCACCATAGGAACTCCGTGGAGTCTGACAATTTAGTCTTAGTCTAATCTGGCCAACATGGACACAGTATAGGTCATACAAATCAGTATAGAGTGCATCGATTTTGACAACCAATTGATGACAACACATAACTACATCCATCTGTCGCTTGGAAGGGGGTAGATGTGTGACAAACTCACACATGATGCAATCCCACTTCCACTTTGGTGATGGAAATAGTTGCAGCAAACCGTAGGGTTTATGGTGCTCAATCTTAACCTATTGACAGGCAAGACATCACAACACAATGTCCAAGATGTCCTTTCTTATCCCTGGCCACCAATAAGATAGGACAAGTCATGACACATCTTCACGGAGCCATGGTGAATGATGAACCTGGAGTGATGGGCCACCTAAAGAATGTCCTTATGCTATCCGGGAAATTCTACATCATCTGGCACATACAACCATCTTCTCAAATGGTACAAACTGTCAGCCTCTCTAACCAACCCGGAATGAGTCCCCTAAAGTAACCACTACTATAGCAACTGATCAACTACCATTACTTGTCTGATATGGACTATCATAGTCGGACTAATAGTTAGCCTTGCTAACACTTCCACAATGTTTCGATTGGGTACATCCTCTCTCTAGTTCTCATATTGTATAGCCATAGCTGCTAATTTGGCTTCACAAACTACCGGCCTCTTGCTCCTGCACAAGAGATGGGAATTGCCTGTCAGGGGAATGCCTGTGTCTACCTCCACTGTCTTTCTGCCATCTGCTTAGACTATTTGACCACTAACACTAATCATAAACTAACTGACTTAGATAGCTTGCAAACTACCACAGATAAACTAACCGCTGGAAACGCCAAAAAGGTGGTTAACGAAAGCACACACAAGCACATACCTGCTGGCTAGACTATGGATCGGAGCAGGGTGGGGGGTCATAAATAGAACAACCACATACAACATATAGCCGTACAACATATCCAACAACATATAGCATGCACATACAACACACACATTTTCAAAGTGTGCAGCCTTAATAACCCAAGAGGTTGGCTTTATACCAAATTGTAACACCCCAATTCGGCACTAATGGATGATTAAATTGTGATATTATAATTTGGAAGCTACTTGTTGGGCTATCGCGTACAGACTTTACAAAAGTAGATCTCAACCCTTTGTGGAGGCTTAAGACGGACACCAAGCTTGGTTTTCATAGAATGAATGCAAAGTTCGTACTACAATGGTGAATCTTATACTTAAAGGAATCCTATATAAACACCCATAGCTGTAAAAGTGGCAAAACCCCCTACGACTATGAGCGGTCACTTTAAAAATCCATTGATCACTCCCAACTGTAGAAGCACACCCTCACTATAGTTTTGAGGTTACATGTCATTGCATACATTATATTCTTACTACTTAGTTCAAGTGATTGGCTTAGGTCTTCTTATTAGTTACATAAAGATGATGCAAGTATTTAAACAATGGTCATGGTTACTTGTTCCACATACCTTACACGAGCAATAATTAAAGCGTCGGAAAAATTACACAACATCATCAAGTATTGGGGCATCCAACCCTAATACTCGGACTTTACGGGGGTCTTCAGGTTGTGTGAACCGTTAGCTTCTCTAACCATGTTACGCTAACACACAAATAGCTACAGCTAAATACATTTCATGTACCTGACTTAACTCCTCGTCATGTTCCACGACTATGGGGCTTATATATCAGGCAAGACGATGGTTAACCTTGCACACAAAGAATTGGATCTCCACAGTAATAATATAATAATGTAACGATAAAACATGATAGCACATCCATCATTGCATAAATCTAAATCATACAAGGTTCACATAGTTAGGACACATGTTGTAAAAATCATGAAAATTATTACAAGACTCAAACCTAAATATTATGAAATAAATATAGACGAACCTATATGGTTGGTTATCAAGTCGACCAGTCATGGTTCGACTTAAGGTCACCTATAAAATACCTATTCATGAATAGATGATGGGGTGTGAGAATTTAATGAAGGGGTCATTGAACCTAGGAAATACCAATGGATGATGGGGTGTGAGAATTTAATGAAGGGGCTCATTGAACCTAGGAAATACCAATGGATGATGGGGTATGAGAATTTAATAGAGGGAATGGTTGAAGTGTATATATATGCAGGAGGAGGGAGTATTTCATCCCTCATCTCCGTCCCAGGCGACCTCCCCATTACTGTGTGAGTATTTCATCCCTCATCTTATTTGTTTCCATTAGGATTCTTGCATGCAAGGTTTGTTGAAGACGCCATGCCATGTTGCTAGATCTCCAGCGTCTTATGCATGGGGTTCTTGTCGATTGCTTAGTTGTTTTGTAAATGGACATGTTAATAATTAAATTATCAATTAGATAATGGGGATTTTGATGGGGATAATTAATAATTAATTATCATTAGAATTGATGAAAATTTAATAAGGAATGAAGACTAACATGAACTAATTACATCATTACATCATTTAAAATTGATAGTATATTGGTCATGTAAGTTGCATGTAGGTTCATGCAAAATAAAATTATACTAATGTATAATTTTATGCCCTCATTCAAATTAGACGGGTCACAATCAGACGAAGTCACAAGTCAGGTACGTATAATAGGTAGAACATCGTATTTTCCTTATTGGTAGCCTTGGTCGGCCTGAGCCCAGATTTGACCACCATGCACCGAGTGCAACCGGGGTCAAAGAATTGACTGAGTCCGACAAGGGGTCGTATTATGTGCGTAAATTGTATAATGCATCGACATTATTTTGGAGTGGTGATAGCCGCCCCATAAAAAGGCTACGGCCAGGGTGAGCAAGGCACAACGATTCCACCATCGCACTGGAGTGCAGTGATAGCCTCCCCATAAAAAGGCTACGGTCGGGGTGTGTGAGGCACTGGCACTAGAATTGGCAATGAGATGTTCTCCACAAACGTGGCGTAGCATTCACCTGAGTGCAGTGATAGGCTCCCCATAAAAAGGCTACGGCTGGGGTGTGTTAGGCACTGGCACTAGAATTGTTAGTCAGAGCTTCCCCACAAATGGGGTGTAGCAATCACCCAAGTGCAATGATAGCTTCCCCACAAAAAGGCTACGGCCGGGGTGTGCGAGGCACTGGCACCGGAGACAGTAGTTGTAGCCTCCCCACGAAAGGGCTACGGCCGGGGTGTTGGAGATCACAGCGGATACCTCCTCCGCATTGTTTTGGAGTATAGCGGAATCGCTCCACCGTATATTAGAATAAATATAAGGAAATAGTGGAATGTACTTGATTTGTTTTATCTATTATACTACTTAGTGTTGTAATCACTAACGCGAAATTGCCTCCGCAGGTGTCCAGATACGAAAGTAGGTGATTGACAACCAGGGCATGGGGCAAAATAAATATGAGGACTCCTTTTATTATTTATTTGAGAAATAAGTGTGGCTACTGAGAAACGGTCTAAGACTGTGGGATCTTTATATATGTTTTTGTTAAAAAAAATGTTAGACATATTTGCTTAATTGTGAGTAACACCTGGTCAGCTAGGCCCACAATGTTGTGACAAATGGCCGGGTCGTTACAAGTGGTATCAGAGCCTGGTTTCCCAAAAGCTCACATATTATAACTCAAGTACCTTGTTGAAGAGTCCAATATTTATCTTTCTCCAATGGGGTATGTCATTAGCGAATTAGTGGACTCACTAACAAACCGAAGTAATCATTGAAAAAAAAATTTAATGAACCTTAACGGAATTGTCGATGGGAACCACAAAAGAAAGTTTTAGGAGATTCTGTATCGACTATGTAAAAATTGCAACAAGATGCATTCAGGGTTATGCAGTGAGCCCCGTCTGTGCTATAATTGCTGAAGGATGGGACACCTGCAAAATGAGTGTCGTCAGCCCCTGAAGCAACAACAGGAGCAGCCTGAGATCCCGAAGATATAATTAATCATGCTTATCATCTTGCTGTTATAATATTTCGGAGACGAAATATTTCTAAGTTGGGGAGATTGTAAAAACAATGAAAATTATTACAAGACTCTAACCTAAATATTATGAAATAAATATAAATGAACCGATATGGTTGGTTATCAAGTCGACCGGTCATGGTTCGACTTAAGGTCACCTAGAAAATACCTATTCATGAATAGATGATGGGGTGTGAAAATTTAATGAAGGGGTCGTTGAACCTAGGAAATACCAATGGATGATGGGCCGTGAGAATTTAATGAAGGGGCTCGTTGAACCTAGGAAATACCAATGGATGATGGGGTATGAGAATTTAATGGAGGGAATGGTTGAAGTGTATATATATGCAGGAGGAGGGAGTATTTCATCCCTCATCTCCGTCCCAGGCGACCTCCCCATTACTGTGTGAGAATTTCATCCCTCATCTTATGTGTTTCCATTAGGATTCTTGCATGCAAGGTTTGTTGAAGACGCCCTGCCAAGTTGCTAGATCTCCAGCGTCTTATGCATGGGGTTCTTGTCGATTGCTTAGTTGTTTTGTAAATGGACATGTTAATAATTAAATTATCAATTAGATAATGGGGATTTTGATGGGGATAATTAATAATTAATTATCATTAGAATTGCTGAAAATTTAATAAGGAATGAAGACTAACATGAACTAATTACATCATTACATCATTTAAAATTGATAGTATATTGGTCATGTAAGTTTCATGTAGGTTCATGCAAAATAAAATTATACTAATGTATAATTTTATGCCCTCATTCAAATTAGGGTTCACGGGTCACAATCAGACGAAGTCACAAGTCAGGTACGTATAATAGGTAGAACATCGTATTTTCCTTATTGGTAGCCTTGGTCGGCCTGAGCCCAGATTTGACCACCATGCACCGAGTGCAACCGGGGTCAAAGAATTGACTCAGTCCGACACGGGGTCGTATTATGTGCGTAAATTGTGTAATGCATCGACATTGTTTTGGAGTAGTGATAGCCGCCCCATAAAAAGGCTACGGCCAGGGTGAGCGAGGCACAACGATTCCTCCATCGCACTGGAGTGCAGTGATAGCCTCCGCATAAAAAGGCTACGGCCGGGGTGTGTGAGGCACTGGCACTAGAATTGGCAGTGAGAGCTTCCACACAAACGGGGCGTAGCATTCACTGAGTGCAGTGATAGCCTCCCCATAAAAAGGCTACGGCCGGGGTGTGTGAGGCACTGGCACTAGAATAGGTAGTGAGAGCTTCCCCACAAATGGGGCATAGCAATCACCCGAGTGCAGTGATAGCTTCCCCACAAAAAGGCTACAGCTGGGGTGTGCGAGGCACTGGCACTGGAGACGGTATTGGTAGCCTCCCCACAAAAGGGCTACGACCGGGGTGTGCGGATCACAGCGGATACCTCCTCCGCATAGTTTTGGAGTATAGCGGAATCGCTACACCGCATATTAAAATAAACATAAGGAAATAGTGGAATGTACTTGATTTGTTTTATCTATTATACTACTTAGTGTTGTAATCACTAACACGGAATTGCCTCCGCAGGTGTGCAGATACAAAAGTAGGTGATTGACAACCAGGGCATGGAGCAAAATAAATATGAGGACTCCTTTTATTATTTATTTGAGAAATAAGTGTGGCTACTGGGAAACGGTCTAAGACTGTGGGATCTTTATATATGTTTTTGTTTAAAAAAATGTTAGACATATTTGCTTAATTGTGAATAGCACCTAGCCAGCTAGGCCCACAATGTTGTGACAAATGGCCGGGTTGTTACACATGTCTGTCATATAGTCATCAAAAAAATACATAGTTCAACACATACAACATAACATAGAGCCCCCACCACCACAGTCACTAAGCCGCCTAATCAATGCATCTAGACTGGCTAACACTAGGGAACCTCCCCTACATATAATAGAAAACCATGTCAATAATAAAAATGATTTGATGACCCGTCCGTGTAACTACCGGTAAAATAGAAAGCTAGCAAATATGTATTCCATTGCCTACATGAACTTGGGAAACTTCAAAGTTACCTCACACTAGGCCGTAAGAAACATACATAAACGAGTGACAGCATGCACACACGGCTAATACTCATATTCATAGATACAACACTTACCCCATTACATGCTCCATATTACACCTGCCACGATACTTGAGTAGCAAAAGGAACAATTAAGTTAGTGCTACAAATTACGAAAATTTATTGCAATAGACATTACCCTCATACTCCGCACTACCTCACGGTTGAAAGAGTACTAGTGTGATCCATACATCTCGTACACACTCTTACTCATAAAAGCCGTAAACCCTCATTTTTATACATATAGGCTTAAGAGAGGATTTAATGCTTAGTTTATAGGTCTTATCTTTCAAAAGCCATCAAGTGGTCTCAACCTTGATGTTTTGTTAAACACGTGTAAAAACATGGCTAAATGACCAAACATTGGAGGGGTCTAATAAAACACAGCTGATGTCGTCCTACGTCTCAAACGTGGCTAAATTAGACACAGAGGGAGTCAAGAAGAGATGAAACAAAAGGAGAGATCTATTGTCCTAGATTAGTAGACCACCATATTCTAGTCTGTGAACTCACCTACAACCAAGCATAGAGATTGAACCAAATAAGAATTGCATCACATCTGCACGCAAAACGAACCAAAGCCTCCACACAAGCTCAACACTGAAAAACCACTTAATTATCTTAATTAGGTTCTAAGTGAAGTGTTAAACCTTATTAGGTAACTTAAATAAGGTTTTGGATTCATGTTTACTTACTGGGCTTCAATTAATTTTAGGGTTTTAATCGAATAGGCTTATTTGACGATTTTTTGAACGGGCCTAACAATCTCCAAATGGGCTAATATTTTGATGGTAGGCCTTTACACTTTAAGATTCATAGGTAAATTCCACTATAACTGACCCATGGGCCAATGAAGGGGAAACAAGGCCCATTAACCTCAGCCCTAAGGTACTTGAACGGTGTTCTTTGGCTCTGCACCAATTTTATAAGTGTTCATTCATGGGCTAGAGGACTTCAAAGGAACTTGGGTTAGTGATCCTAGTTAGCTAACACATGGACCTTGTGTCCGGTAAGAGTTTGGTCCAATTTACCATGTAAAGGGTCCCAAGTGGATTTTTACAATTTGTATCACTTGATGGGCTGTTTTTGGTGCTATCTAGACCCTAACAATTTGGAAATTCACAAATAAAATTGAGAACCTACCCAAATGTCTCCAGAATTGGTGATAGGCCATAAAGAGATAGGGTAAGTTGTAGACCAAGTTTCACTCAAATCTAACTCCATTAGCTTATTTTAAGGTAATTAAAAACTTAAGTGGGAAAAAACACTAGGGTTTTCACTTTGCATCTTTACATTGTCCGGGTGAACACCTCAAAAATATACATAGATGATTCTTACCCATTCCCAAGATTTATATATTTCAAGTATAAACTTATTGTAGCATCATATATTTTTAACAAAGTTTATTACCTTAAGATTGGTGGCTTAATATATAACGTAATCACAGATCATGCTCACAATCATAAACAACATAGGAAACATAAGGCATACCTATGAGTATTGTCCATCAGCATTTAAAGGTTAGATTATGCTTAAAACTTTACTGCAAAATCCTAACATTATAATGAACAAAATGATATATTGTGCATCAACAAATCCTATAAGGTCATAGAGTAAAGATAAAAAAACAAGGTGTTTATGTCACTATAACAGTAAAAATTGCCACCTTTCTTCACTTTTAACTCTTTAGGGGGAAATGGACATTATTCAAATTATTAATGTAGATGAACCTAAAAATGTCCAACAAGCACTGTCATGTTCTACTAGTGATATGTGAAAACAGGCAATTGAGGTTTAGATGGAGTCAGTAAAAATTAATAAATTTTGGACTTTCATTGATCTTCATAAAATGCAAAAAGCAATAGGTAACAAATGGATTTTGAAAGTCAAAAGAAAAGCCGATGGTAAAATTGAAAGATATAAATCTCACTTAATAGCTAAGGTTTATACCTTGTAAGAAGGAATTGATTATGAAATGACTTTCTGTACGGTTGTTCGATTCAATTCAATTCAACTTCTTATAGATATTTTAGCATGTTTGGATTTAAAATTAGATGAAAAAATTGGATGAAAAATTTTTTATGTAATAACCTGCAGGATTTATTATGAAAGGCCAATAGAACAAAGTATGCAAATTACAATGTTCTACTAATAGTTTAAAACAGTCACCGAAATAGTTTAAAACGTGGCTAAAATTACAATGTTTGAGTGAAAGATTCAAAGCTAAGGTTTATAAACTTCATTTGTAATTCTATCTCTTCACGTCGATAACATTTCTTTAGCTTGGAATAAAAAGGAGTATCTAATTTCTATTATATAATGATTGTCGTCCAATTTTGAAATGAAGGGCATATATGAAACTGAATTCATACTTAATGTAAAAATTCAAAGAGATTATTCAAAGAGAATTTTATCTATTCCTAAAGAATCTTATACCAATAAGATCATGGAATGATTTAATGTGCACGATTGCCACCCAATAGATACTCTAATAGTGAAAGGTGAAAACTATAAATTGCACGAATTGATCCTGATGAAAAACAAAAAATGTTTGGTATCTAGTACTCCAACGTTATTGGAAAGTTGATGTATGTAATAATTTGCACACTCCCTAATATTGCTTGTTCTGTCGAACTAGTAAGTAGATATCAATCCAACCCAAGTCATTGAAAAGCTGATAAGAGGATTCTCTATTACGTCAAAGGAACAACACATGATTCTCTCACTTATAGAAGTCATGATCTCCAACTAGTTGGTTGTACTGATGTTGACTGGGCTGGTAATACGGAGGAATGAAAATCAACTTCAGGATAATTTTTTACTTAATAGAGGAGCTATCTCATCTGCCAGCAAGAAAGAGACTTGTGTTGCATTATCCTCAATTGAAGCAAAATTTTTAGCTTTAGCTAGTGTAGTTTAGGAAGGTGTTTGGTTGAATAGATTTTTACAATATTCGGGAATTGTCATGCTTTCTTCACAACCCATGACAATATTTTGTGACAATCAAGCTGCAATTGCTTATATGAAAGATCCAAAATATCATAGCAAAGTCAAACACATTGATATCAAGTAAAAATTCATTAGAGTCATTGTTCAAAAAACCAAATGAGTCTGAAATACAAATCTACACATCAAATGGTTGATGATCCTTTGACGATGTCAATACTAAAAGATGTGTATTTTTATTACATTAAGGTGATGAGATTATTTTTGGTTAATGATAATTACATTTCTTTTCTATGTATATTAACACAATGAATAGTATGTTATATGAGATGAATGACTCTCTCACCAAACATTCTGCCTCCATGCTTCTCTTGACGAGACATCAATACATTCACCTCTAATGCTTCTCTACCAATATGCGATGTGACGTCAGTACTTCAAGTATGTATGTCACCTTTATAGAATTTGAGATGAAGTTATTTTCTTATAATATTCGACATGGTTACCTAAAACTATATATCTCATTATTCTGTTCGATTGTCTTAGGTCAATTGTTTTAGTAACAATTGGACTTAAGTCATTATAGTGTTGATGAAGGACATGCGTTGTATGTGAGTTATATTCAAAGTGAATATCTATCCACCATAGCACATAATTTATACCAAGCATGCCTTTTCGACATAAGGATAGTGGGAGAATGTACCATTTTCCCCATTGGATGAGATTTTCTATATACCCTTAGTGACTTTCGATTATATTTGAGATCAATATTTAAAGTTATTTTGCTTAGTATACTACCTACGACTACGAATAATTAAGCAATATAGGGTATGCCTAAGAAATAATGATAATTAGTTATCAAAAGTAATATATTTTTTAAAAGGACTCTACTTTACAAATTGTATCCAACTCATGACTATTGTTATGTCTTTGTAACTAATTAATACAGATAAAAATAGTGAAGCAAAAGTTATTTAGGGATATATGATCTTCACTATAGTCTACGTCACAACGTAAATATTTAAGTCATTAGTATCCTTCACAGGCGTTTTTTGTACTTCTATATTTCGTTGTTACTACAGGTCACACTACTTACTCTTCGTATGATATTCTATATAGTTTATTTTAAATGAATCGTATTTCATGTGTGAGTGGGAGATTAGATTTAATAGTACCAATGAATTGAAAATATCTTCAATTATGTGTGAGTGGGACATATTAGCATATGTAATAGAGATGCACCTATAATGGTATGCCCCATCAAAAGTCTAAATAAATATATCTAATCAATTTTATTTATTTATATTCTTATTTAGTTCTAATTAATTAAATTAAGATCTAATAGTAGATAAAGTATTCGATTAGGTGCATATTTTTTCTTTTAATAATAAAGCACAAGGATATGTGTGATTTTGTTTCACATGCACAACGTTCCTTATGGTTTGGAGAATGATTCAATCTGAGCTCATATTGAAAAACCTAGTCAAGAAATTTAATGTGACCCGCTCATTTTTCTTTGACTATTGTTTCATGTACAACGCGAAAGCATGCAGACTACCACTCAAATTTATCCGTAGATGACCCGCTGGTTATTTTGCCGTACTCCGACTTATATTTGCAACGAACTTATTCACCAACCTCATTCTGCATTTTACGAGTTCTTATTTCCAATCCTAGCTTGAATGTTGAAAGACACTGTAAAACCTAAACAATTGATGTTCTGTTGAAAGTCAATTAAAAAACAGAAAATTTGACTCAGAGTCAGCCATCTCCACATACGTGGATAGTTCCCAACTGAGCCGTTCAAAATCAAAGCATGCTTATATAACTAAGTCGGCCTTCGTCCTTACCAGCCCATCACAATTCACAACTTCATACAATCCAACAACATATACAGTCTCCCAATCCCAAAACCAAGCACAGCAAAGCACCCAAAACAGGATCTTCATTTGCTTATAATATTGGGTTTATCCCACATCGGTCGTGAATAATAATGGTGAGTTGTATATAGGCTAATGGGTAACCCTTATTCTTTAAGTTAATTTTTAAATTTAGAAAGGCTCAAGGTGCCTATTTTAAATCCTTTTTGGGGCCCTAAAAGGTCCAACAGTGGTATCAGAGCCAGACGTTGATTGTTTCGGGCGGGTAAAGGGGAGTTGTTGGGTTTATCGTACATCGGTAATAGTTAACAATGTGTGGAGGGTCACCTAATGAGTGAAGGGGAGCCCGATGTGTGAATGGTCACCCGAGGGCGGGTAAAGGGAGTTGTTGGGTTTATCGTACATCGGTAATAGTTAACAATGTGTGGAGGGTCACCTAATGAGTGAAGGGGAGCCCGATGTGTGAAGGGTCACCCGATGAGTGACGGGGAGCCATTGGGTTTATCGTACATCAGTGATAGTTAACAATGGTATCAGAGCCCGAAGGGTCACCCGATGAGTGAAGAGGAGCTCTTGGGTTTATCGTACATCAGTGATAGTTAACAATGGTACTGATAGTTAATAATGGTATCAGAGACCGATGTGTGAAGGATGTGTGAAGGGGAGTTATTGGATTTATCGTACATTGGTGATAGTAAACAATGGTATTAGAGCTAGACGATAATAGTTTTGTGGTCGCCAGATCAACCCCGATGTGTGAAGGGGAGTTGTTGGGTTTATCGTACATCGATGATAGTTTTGGGGCCGCCGAATGTGTTAACAATCGTATAAGAGCCAGACGATGATAGTTTCGAGGCATCCCAATGTGTGAAGGGGAGTTGTTGGGCTTATCGTACATCAGTCGTAGATGATGTTGGTGAGTTGAATGTACGCTAATGGGACTATCATCGAGGCCGCCCAATGTATGAAGGGGAGTTATTGGGTTTATCCTATATCGGTCGTAGATGATATCGGGGAGTTGTATATAGGTTAATGAAAAAGTCTTATTCCTTTAGTTAACTTTTGAATTAAGAGAGAACCACTTTTAGATTAAGAAAAATCGGTGACACCTGTTACAAGTCTATTTTGGGGGCCTAAATAGCCCAACAAACTAGATGGCATGCCTGCCCAACATAGAGCTTTCCATGGCAGTAATTATGCTGCTGACCATTTTCTGTGCTAATATAAGCTTCATTGCAGAAGCGAGGTTCTCCAAAGCGAAATATGAGTTGCTTCAAAGGGGAGCTTCACCGCAACCGCCGTGATGCTCAAACGGAGGTGGAAGCAACAGTGGGGTATGCCCAAATGTCGTCCCAAAGAGCTACACTGCCAGCAGTTTACGAGCTGCAGCATCTCAACTTTGGTTTGGTGGTGTCATCGGCGATACATTTAGAAGAGGCCGCCACCAAGTTTCATCCAGCTCTAACTTGTTTGAATGACAAAGATACATATAGCTAACCTATTGTATTTATTTTTGGATCATAATTTAATGATCTTGTTTTATTTTTTTATAATAGTTGTATGATCACGTATATTGGTGTAAAGAAAGGTAGCATTCACATGCATAGAAGTTGGTGACAGCGGAAGCACCATTTTTTATTGGGTTGAATTTATAAAACAAGTGTCTCATTGATTTCAAGGGGAATTGTATACATGTACACAATTTTTGTTCACAAAGTTCAAGACACTAATCAAGCGCACAAGGCTTCCTGTGTTATTAAGTTACATGAAAAATAAATTTTAATTTTATATATAAACTCTCGTTGAATAGTAAGATCAATTATTATAATAATTTAATATATTAGATATAGATTACGATTAACTATAACTTATAGAATGATAAATCTTATTTGAATGAGAAAATATATTATAATAATTTGATTTATATTTTAAAATTTTGAAGTATTTTGATTGGTCAAACCTCATATTTTGAATCAGAGACCAATATTGAGTTCTCATTTCATTAATAAGAGTAAATATACATGCCATATTTTTTCAAATAGTACTACATTTAATATTTACTGTATATTAGTGAGAAAGTGCTTATACATTTTCAAGTTGGTTTAATGATTTTGATGAAATAGATTTAGGTTCATTTATTGAGTGATATCTTTAAATTAATATCACATCCAATTCTTAGCTATTGAGGTAAGATTTAACATATTAATGATGTTGAGTTATGCCCATTAAATTATACTTGGTATGTGTCAATATATAGTCTTATGATAAGTGCAACTTTGTAAATCAACAAAGACAAGTTTAAAAACTCAAGACCCAACAATGTTGTGAAGTAAGGTCTACCTCAAGTTAATTCAGAGTTATTTATATTATTTTTTCAATTCACTAAATAAAATATTATTCAAAACAAGTATATATTGATCTTTTTAACACTTGGAACTAATAAATGACTAAGAAAGCCGGCAGTAAAATTTCATCTTAGCTTGAATGAAACTTTCTTCCATCCACCGTAATATATATAATTAAGTACAATTCAGGTAAAAGTGGATGGTTTAATCATTTGGATTTGAGTTTTTTATCATACTTCAATGATCTTTTTATATATATATATATTTTTGACAATATTGCATTATCATGCAATGGTGTTATAAAAGGTGTAATTCACCGGCATTAGAGTTGGTAAAAGCCCAAACACCATTTTTCTCAAGGATTCAAGTTTTCTTTTTAAGGATAATTGTATTGTGCATGATTTAAATATGTAAATTCAAGATAACAAATCAAGCAGAAAAGCCTTCCTATATTGTTTGAATATATTCGGTAACAATTTATTTATATTCTGCCCCAAAATAAATTAGTTGTGGAAGCTCTTGTCATTGAAACTTTTGGTGGGAAATTTTGGCGACAAAGTATCTTTTGGTCACCGAAAATGGGCCTTAGGCCACTCAAAATTTTTGTGAGAAAAAGGTCATTTTTCCACCAGTGTGCAACTTATTAAATCTATAGTACAAAGTTGCTTATGATCATTGCCTTGCGCAATAAAAAAATCAATAAATGCATGGTATGCTTCTGACTTCTAGGTGACTAATTATACATTTGTTGACTCGCTGAGAATATTTTTTATGGATGCCTTTTTAAAAATTATAGAGATTTGAGGTAGTTATTATTATTTTTATAAAAGGTAGGTATTAAAGTTAAGCATTACCTCCAAAGCATTAAAACTACCGTGAAATTTGTTGGAATTATCAAAAACCTTCCTAGAAATTAGCATTACTCTTTTTAATTTGCCAATAATCGGTACAAATAATCCAACGTTATTAAATGGACTCAACAATTTAGCTCAAACTCTTATATATGTTATGTTGAGATAAAATTTCTGTGGTAAAATGGCTGCTGTCACAATTTTATATTATTACATCATCATAGATATGTGGGTAATTCTCCTTTACTAAAAAAAAAGAAGTTTCCTCCACTGATCAATAAAAATAAAATACACTTTAGAACCGTGGAGAAAAGTAGGGTGGCGAGAAGTTTCTCCACAGTTTTAGGCATGTATGAAAAAAATTGAAAAAAATACCTACATGATTATTTATGAGCAAATAATGTTAAAATTTTCTCCACAGTTCTAATAAGTGTGGAGAAAGAAAAAAAAAAGTGAAACGTTTTTGTACGATATTTTTTCATGGGTAGAGAGAAGTCATTTATTTTGTTGTGCTTAAAGGTAGGAACATATATAACACCCCGAGGCGGGAGGCCAAATAAACTGAATGTCCCAAATTGATATTGGTGTTAAGTCCTCGTGTGACACTAGCTAACTCGATTCAACATATGAAGACTGCAGAAGAACAAATCTAAACTAATGAAGGTAATAAAAATATTATAACTGTCAGCACTCCTGCCCAGCTACTATATGCGCACCAGTATATTTACAGGTTTATCAAAAAGAATGCAATTTTTGTCTTTAGATGTTATTCACGTCAAATAGCCTAAAATGAGCAAGTATATTTTTGTATCTTCAATGTTGGAAAGACTAGGAAAATGAGAAAGTATATTTTCGTAAGTAGAAGAAATTAAAATTGCATCAACATGAATAAGTATAACAGGGCACACATGATCACTTCCGTGCATATGATTAAATAAATTAATCAAATGTCATAAGAAAAAAACCATAATTTTAAAACCTCCTTTTTTAAAAAAATTCTTCGAGTCGACTCTATTCTATGGCTTCCTAAATTGAACTCCATGAATGACTTTTTATTGATAGACTTGGTTATTGACTTTCAGAGTCTCCCTAAGTTTCTCCAAATCAAGAAGAAAAAGATTTTCAAAATATATTATTATTCTTTTAATTTAGTTAAATTAGTAAATTAAATTTAAAATAGCATAAACTTATATATTTATCAATTTTAAGTGTTAAAGTAAACAATATCTACTAATTTGATATATCTTTTTCTTATTGGATTAATTAATTGATATAAATAATGCCGATTGAGCTTGGGTTGGCTCACTCCACTCTATAGCCTATGGAATTGACTCCAAGCCCTTAGGTTTTAAATTATAACAAAAACTATAAAAATTTAAAAAAGAATCATACATATTACATTAAACTGTGCATGACAAATATTGATTCAAGTATCACTCACCCAAGAATGGAAAGAAAATTACTTAGGATATCATTCATATTGTCTTAAAGATTCTATCAATTACAAAGCAGATTATATATGTTTAGGATATCATATTATGTTTGTTATGATATAGAAAAGATTATGTTTGTTAAACCTGTATCTAAATAGTGCGAAGACTTAACTAATTAATGAAGCGCTGGCAGAGGCTTAGAGGAATGCGAGGTGAGTCCATGGTCCGCTGAATGTTTGACACGGGAAGATGCTTGCTGCTGACCACCATCATCTACCACCGTCGACCAATAATGGCTTTTTTTCAAATTAAAATTTGAACAGACTTATATAAATTTTTTATATTTATTGATTTGGATTGTATTAGATTTCCATTTTTAATAAATTAAGGCCCATTTCATTGACATGAAAATAGTGTAAATGACAACAAAATTTCATATGAAATGGAAATGCAATGAAATTAAATGAAATAAATATTTTAAAATTTTCTTTTACATATTTAAATAATAATAAAATAAGATAAAAATAAATTATTCATTCCCATGTGGACATGCCTCCGAAAATTTCCCCTAATTTTTTTGTTTTCCATAAAAATGTGTTGCTTTGTAAAATTTTCATAAATACTTAATTTGACAGAAATTAAAAAAAAATTGATTAACTTTTTAAACATTTTAATAAAAAAATTTTCTGACCTCTAAATTTTATATTTCTTCCATTCAATTTCAATATAACTAAACAGACCATAATGTAATTCACCTTGAGTTGTAATTTATTGTGCATTATCTGTGGCCAACAATATTTTACGACAACTTACAAATGGGTTGATGCACAAAATTGTGACGGGGTATTTCTCATGACAAAACTTGTCCATAATTTTAAATACAATGACAGTCTTTGTAAACGATTTATAATTTTAACTACAGTTTCCTGTTCTATACGAAAGCCTAATTCTGACCAAACTTCAAGATAATTTGTTTTTTCGTATATGACCTGGTAATCATTTTGGTGTCTACTCTGACGAGTTGTAATCCCCTTCGATCTTATATAGATGCTAATAATAAACCATGAATTAGAAACCGACCAACGACCCTATCGTTTAATTTGTGGATTTATGCGCGTTGTCCATTGTGACCTACCCCATGCAATTGTAAGTTCATTTTCTCTAAGCATTCACTTTTCATTATCAATTCGGTTCAGAGTCGGCATTCATCTCAACCGCGTATAGTTCACGAGAGAGGAGTAGTTCAAAGCTCAAGACAACCTTATATATGTCCTTCCATGTCCTCAACATCTCCCAAGTAACAAGAGTGATTAAGCATTAAACAAGAGAGACCCTCCATCGCCAAACCAAGTACACCAAAGAACCCAAAAAAGCTTCCCTATTTCCTATCTAAATTAGTCATAAGATGGCTTCCCAGCTGAACAGGAAGCTATTCGTGGTGATATTGATGTTGATTGATTATCTTGTGTTCCAATATGAGCCCCATTGCGGAAGGCAGGTTCTTCAGAGCTGAATTTTAATTGCTTCAAAGGGGTCCATCCCGCCGCTGCCAAGGTGCACGAACGGTGGTGGGAGCAATGGTGGGCAATGCCCAAATGACACCGCAATGAACTTCGCCGGGGGCGATAATATTAAAGCAGCCAGCAGCAAAGTTTCATTCCAGCTCTAACTTTCTCAACTATGGCAATGGTACAGTGAAGTACCATTACGTATATTCATGACCTGTTGGATTTGATCATATTAGTTGTAGCTAAGATGTTTCTATGATCTTAGATTGGCGTCATTTGGAGGAGCATTCATCGGTCGAAATGTTGGTGAAATGCTGATTTTTTTGACAGATTAAATATATCAAACAATTATTTTTCATCCATTTATGAAGGAATGTAATGGTCAATGATTACAAATGTTGGCAAATCAAGTAACAATGCATGCAAGCATATTCGCCTTTCTGATTGGACAGAATGTACCAATGGGGGATAAGGAGTGAAGTGGATCACCAAATGGCCGCACCCGACTGACGAACCAAGCATTTGTGACCCAATTCGGCTAACCAATTAAAAACAAACTAAACATGAATATTTTCTTTGCCAACCAAACGACTCATAAATCAGTGATGTAAATGATATTTTTAAAATTTATTACCAAATTATCATGGATCATTATTAAATTTAAAGCACACCGACCTTAATTTTGAATTTTATCATGGTAATATAATAATTCCTTATTCAAATATTTTTTTAAATGTAGTTTAAATTTTTTGGCTAATTGACATGAGGGAAACCAAGAAAAGTAAAGAAATAATGATTATATGTATAGGATATTAGATGTGAAAAAATTAATTTCTATAATGAAAAAAATGATTAGATAATATAATAAATATTATATAAAAATAAATTCTTATATTGATTAATGAACTTTGATGGTGGACAACCGACTTTTTGCCAAACACTGACAATATCTTGTTTGACATGGAACTGACTGATGCCCATTCCTTTGTGGGATGATGCATTTTTTATCTGACTAGAGGAAATTCTTCTGGTTTTTGTCCTAGGCAGCCGATGCAAATTTGTTATAGCTTTGCCACAACTTTTGTAACCAACATCTTCTTATTCAAAATTACAACGGCAAAGTCTATCTTATTTGAATTATGTTTTGTCGCAAAAAATTGCAATGGGAATATTTCCCCTTAATTATCTAGTAGCAAAGCATGTGAAATGACCGACCTAAGTGTAAATGAAGATGTCTAAGTTATATAATAAAAGTGGTTAACCCAAATTTAAGATTATCAAGAACATCTTCAGTAATATACCATACAACTATCTCATTAAATAATAATGTGTGACTTATTTTGGGATTTTTGTAATCAACCCACATTACAAAATTTTGTTCTCCAAATTTGGTCCTAACCTATGTCCAGGCCACTTCAACTAATGGCCCAAGTCACTATGCAAAATTGTTAACCCAAAACATCATTAATTTCATCCCCACCAAGAGGAAATACTGTGTCCGAAATTTTGAGATTTTTATAATTAACCCACATTAGAAAATTATGTTCATGAAATTTTGTCCTAACCTAAGTCCAGCTGACTACAACTAATGGCCCAAGTCACTATGCAAAATTGCTAACCCAAAACATCATTAATTTCATCCCCACCAAGAGGATATATTGTCTTCAAAAATATCTAGTGTTATATCCCTTAAATTAATCTTATGTTCAACATATACTTTGTTAAGATATAGTATATTAGCAAGGGTATGTATATATATAAATTTTAACCATTTGATTTAGACACATTAATTTACATTTAGGCCGGTTCATTATTAATGGTCTTGTTTCATACCGTATTAGATAGTAGGCTAGACTACATTGGACATTGGCTATGTCCATAGGTTACCTTTTAGGATAAGATCTAATATATTAGCAAGGATCTGTATATATTTTTTATCTTGGGTTAATAAACAACTTTAAGGAAATGAGTTGGCCTATTATTTTGCACTTAAGTCGGTCCATTCCACTTGACACCATATGCCCATGTCAAAATAATCTCATGTCAAATTGTCTGAAAATTATAAAATAGAAAGGGAAGTTAAACCACCATTTCAAAACCGTCGCACCCTTTTTGACATGCATCAATGCTAAGTGCCACACTCTCTCCTGACCACCGTTCACTCTACCCCTGCAACCAGTCTCCCTTGAGTGCCCTTGCCCACATCCCCCTGCTCTTGCAAAAAGATTACACTCTTGTAACACCCCATTTTTGGTCTGAGGATGGACTAAATTGCGATGCTATAATTTGGAAGTTATTCTTTAGACTACTATTATACAAACTTTAAGTAAGCATATCTCAACTCAAAGATGCTTAAGACAGGTACCTTACTAGATTTTGTACAATGAATATTGAATCATACTAATATTGGAAGGTTTTTGACTTTAATGGACCTCTTAGCATGAGCACTTTGAGTCACAATAGTGGCAACACTACCCAACAATGTGCTACATGTTCGTGGCAACATCATCTTATGTCAGTCGTAGATGATATTTGTGAGTTGTATATAGGCTAATATGACAGCCTTATTCCTTCAGTTAACTTTTGGATTAAAAGAAACTTATGATACCTACTGCAAGTCTATTTTGGGGGTCCAAAGGGCCTAACAAACTGGATGCCTTGCCAGCCCAAGATAGAGCTTGCCATAGCGGTAATTATGTTGCTGACCATTTTGTGTTAATATGAGCTTCATTACAGAAGCGAGGTTCTCCAAAGCAGAATTTCAGTTGCTTCAAAGGGGTGCTTCGCCGCAACCACCACGATGCACAAACAGAGGTGGGAACAACTGTGGGGTATAGGGATGGGCATCGGTTGGACAGACATTGGACGAATTATTGTCCTCGTTTGTTCGAAATTTCATCGGACAAAACTTGTCGGGCTGACTTCGGACATCAAATTTTCCGTCGTGCCTGAACAACGTCCGCAGACAGTCCGAAATTCCCTTATTTTCAACAAAAAATTGCCCGCAGAGAGTCTGAAATTGAAAGCCCGGAGGCGAATCAAGTCTTATTTACAAGGTTGCCACCAAACACCCTCGACCTTTTCTTCTTCCTCGCCCAAACCCCTGCCCCGACGCCGCCCCTTTTGCTTGTCGTCGCCACCGCTATCAATGCCAGCCTGCCTCCGATCGTCGTCGACTAGCCCCGCCACGGCGCCGCCGTGCCTCCCCGACCAGTTCCAGCCACCATTTGGCCGACGCGACGCCGGATTGCTGTGCCAAGCGCCGCGCCCGCGTTCCACTTCCGTCGCTGATCGCACCGCCAGCAACCGTCGCCACCGCGATCCAGCTGTAGCCTCGACACCCTCTACCACCCAGCGACCTTCCCCGACCGGAGCGGAGGCCATCGCCCCCCAAGCCAGTCGGATCAAGTCACCCATCCCCGCCGGCTCTGTTTTGCCATTTTTCGGCAAGCTGCCGCCTCCACTGGCCATGTCGATGTCGTAGATGCATCGGGCTTACCAAGCCGGTTCCAATGGTGCCCAATATGACCCATATCTAGCCAGTAGACGCTGCCGGTGGTTGTTGTCGGAAAACCACTGGAAGTTGTTAGAAAAGTACTAAAACATGGTGGAAAACCCCCGGAACATGCCAGAAAACCGGATTCGCTGGAATTCGCCAGATTTTTCGAATATTTCATTAAGTTGATCCCGATCGAACGTCGGACGCTGATGAGCGCTGAATTCGAGCTCCGAAATGCCCGACGGAACCCTAGCCGTCGCCAATTGCCGATGACGTGAGCTATAATTACCTCCGATTTAATTGTTTAAAATTGATGATGATTGTTAGCATAGCATGCTAGAATTGAGTAGTTGTCATGATGAATGCCAGACTATGAATGAAGTAAAGATGTGTATGATGTGGTTAACATGTAATGAAAGTTAAGTGATCTAATGAAGTAAAGTAAATTTGAGCATGATAATCGAGTACAACGTAACTTAGGAAATATGATAAAATTTGTGTTAATAGGATTAGTTAGGATTATTTTTCATACTTATGATTATTGATTGTTGATTGTGATGGATGATTATTACATTGTGCGTGATGTTCATTGAGTTTTATGCATCATTTAGTTAGGGGGCATTAGTAAGACATGATAGGATATGATTAAATGTAATGAGATGATGTTATGACATGATGAAAAGCTAAGACAAGATGACAAGAGGTGAGATGTGGTTAGAGTGCGGAGCAGAAGTGTGGCCCAACTTCTATAATGAATATACAATATATTAGATTATGTGTGATTAAAATTGTTGATATATGCACATATATTGGTATATATTGTTTTGACATGGTGGACCCTAATTGCACTTTTGGGGGAGACTCTGTTCATTTTATTTTAGAATTTTTATTGAGTTTGATCGTAATTGTATTGGTTTGTGCTGGAATTGTATGTCATTGATGTAGTACCATGTTAGGGTTTGTGCATTCATCAATGCATTGCGAATTGTATCTTCATCTTAAGACGCCGAGATTGGATCCGTAAGAATTGGGTTCGGGTTAGCCGACCTAATAGGGGCCTGTAACATGCCAGTTCGGTTCACGAGCATGGACCGGATTTGGGGTGTTACATAATTGGTATCAGACCCACTCTCGGTTAATTAAGATGAAAGATACATTATAGGTGATGTGTGTACAAAGACGGCTCCAAGTCCCGCTGGCAGTTATGTTTTTGTCTATTTTCATTATATGCATATTTGTCTTTATAAGTTGTTTGGGTAAGAGTGTATTCAGGGCATAATCAAAAATATATGGCATTGGCCTTCGTTGAGCTGATATGCCATGTATGGATTTTTATCATGATATCAGACTGCTTGCCCAGTTAGATGTGAGCAGGGAATATTGTAGTGTTAGTAGAGGTATAATGGGTACAAGATCTCATCTTATACCATATTCGGATGTTAGCAGATGTGAGCAGGAATCTGACAGAATTGTCATGATGGGCTTAGAGACCCACTAGTTCTGTCCATCGCATAAGTAAATTGGATGATTGACTAGGTGTTCGAGTCTTGCATTTCACCACATTAGTCCTATTTCCATGGGACATGGTGTACATGATGAGAATGACTTAAAAAGAAGAGGGGTAACAGTAAGAAGCTTGAAGTATAGAGATACTAGCAAGTTAGTTGGCACATGAGATGGACCACTTCTAGAAGATAGTGATGAATGAGGATGAGTAGCGAAGTGGATCGATTGTCTAATAGGCACTTCACCGCATCCTCTTCCACTAGTTTATGACCTGCAGGCAGCAGTTTTGGCTTCTCTTTGCTAGACAGAGGTCTCGATATGATGAGGAAGAGATCAAGGTCACCATTGCCTACGAGATCAGTTATTTGACCAGATTCTACTAGAGATAGGGCACCAGATCAGTGATTGCCGTTTGAAGGCTAGTCGGCACTGATAGAAGTAGCCACTCTAAATTTCAAGAGATTACAATGATTTCAGCATAGGTTTACCATTATATTTGTTAGCACATGATCCAAACCCCTCCGGATCAGACACGTATCATTGGAGAACCTAAGTAGAGTTGTTAGCAACCACGTCTAGGGAGACATACAAATGGAGGAAGACATGTCAAAGAAAATAGTGGATTTGCGATGCATACGATAAGGATCAGATTTTTTTAGCACTTAGGTAGCACTGTTGCCTATGGATTTGCACAACCGCCGTCCAAGATGCACTACCACCGACCGAGTTGCACAACCGCCGACTGAATTACACAACCACTGACCAAATTGCACAACCGCTGACCGAGTTGCACGACCACCGACTGAGTCACACAACCACCGCTGAGGTGCACAACTGTCGTTCGAGATGCACTACCACCGACCGAAGATGCACTACCGCCGTCTGTGTATTGCTCATCCGCCGATCGAGTAGATTAGTTAGAGCTTAGTAGGTCCAAAACTTGAGGAACAAGATATAGTTACAATGGAAATTAGCAGAGCAGAGAAGAGTTAGGAAAACTGAGGTTATTTGGATTAGATAGCATAGGATCCGACTTCACAGCTCTCTCGCAATCATTGTTTCGACCTGACACCCTTGGGTCAGATGTATATTGCAAGATAACCCCATCAAGCACTATTAGTGACAGTCTCATGGGGATGCGCATGGACAGAGTCAAAGAACATAACAACATGACCTCCAGATGGGACGGTCATAATGATTAGATTGTGTAAATTGCATGATAATACACGCATGGGCCACAACTAGTATACATAGATCAGATGGTTAGTAGATGGTCACACACGCTGTTGAACCATTTAGTTATGGGCCAACCAACGATAGGAGTTCGACTTATATTAGAGTTTTGGGTATAGATAGAAGGTTAGTGAGGAAGCATCCTTTAGAAGGATAGTGATTCCCTTGTGTTTCGCCAGCACAATTAGGTTATCACCTTGAACCATAGGCTTGAGCCTTACCCTGAGTATAGAAGTACCTTCATGGTACTGATTAGGGTTTACAGTGCAGGTAGATGTTTGCAGACTGACCTTTTGATGAGGATTTCACCCCAGTAGGAGAGCAATGTAGATAGAGAGTTCAGACACCATAGACGATGCTGACCAGACCGTGATATCGATGTACGATCATCTTCCTTGATAGCCCTACTTGAGAGTCTACCACAGCAGTAGTAGTCGTGTGGGTCAAGATTAGTACTACAAATCGGTACGGGACGGTAGGTCACACACCACTAAAGAGCGGACGAGACACGTGTCAAACCTCTTTATGAGTCCCCGTAGACTTGAGGAGAGACAGTGGTTCTTTAGGTCATTTGAACCCCGCCTGTTTAGAAGTGCGTGACTAGTACAGTATTGAGAAACATTTGCCTACTATTAGCTGATTGAATTAGAGCCAATTAGGAGCCATTTCTGAGATTCGTCATTGATTAATTGTTCTACAGCTTGATCACCTGTGGCATTGTGAATTATGGTGATCTTAGAGACAAGTCCATAGACCTACCGATATTTTGGCCACCCAGTTCGCAACATAGGGATTTCATCTCCCCTGCCACTTGCATGACACCTTGACTTCACCATAGAATAGAGTGACATACCCATGTAGCAGGTTTTTCTTAGCCTAGTGGAATCCCACATTTACCTGACGTCAGATACAACCTGTGAAGATGAGATGCCACCTATTGAGAGTTCTTGATCAGTGTGACTAGTTTCCACGAGATTCAGCTCCCTTTTCTATAACCCAGAGATGCCAGACAGAGGAGAGTTTTTACTTGAGATTTTTACCCACCCCTCTATATGCATCAATTCTACCATCAGTTTATCCAGAGGATTGAGATGAGTATACATTGACCAGAGCACATAGCACATGCCACAAACCAGATGCAAACTCTATAGTCCCATGCAGAGTATGCTATCATACTCCTTGAGACATGCTATGTATGTATAGGTGTTCTCGCCTCCTTTCAACAGTAGTTAGTGGTTGTATAAATAGTCACCTGAGCCATAATATGTAGTAGAGTCATAGCAGCTATCCTTGTTCTCTTATAGAACAGAGTGAGATACTTGACTCAGGACCGAGTCAACTAGGGCCCTGTGAGCGGTCCAATTCCTTATATAGGGACACCTGAGAGTTGGATCTAGACTGGTGATAGTGAGCCCTACAGCTCGTTAGTTTATACACTCTACCTAGCAGGAGACTCATAGCATACTTTAGGTTGGTTGTAGGACTTAGGAATAGTGTTTCCGGAGAGTACATGTAGGTGACCTTTCAGAGATGAGGATTAGAGGGACATGGGTAGATGCTAGCAGGTAGGTCTTACCCTCGATGTAGTTTTCCCAGACATAGCTCTGATTAGAACCATGCGATACTCTAAAGTATCTGCTTGACCAACCCAATAGGCCCTTAGGGGTGACCTAGGGTTTTTTCGCCGAGTTAGCAGTAGGGATCAGAATAGAAGAGAAGGAAGATGGTCATGTAAGAACAAGCCTGATATTGACAGCATGGCATCACAAGCAAAACCCGCCATGACGGCACAGTTACAGTGAGGAGGTACATGGCTATCCAAGAGTAGAGGATACAACTGGTGTGTATCTAACTTCCAGGTCTTAGTTAAGTAGAACCTCTTTGAGTTGAAATTTCGAGGACGGAATTTTTATAAGGAGGGAAGATTGTAAAACCCATGATTCGAGTCAGGGTTTTATATTCAGAACTGGTCAGTTTAACTGTTATTTTGAGTTGAGTCAGTTTCAAAACACGTGTACTGAGCCAATGCCAGTCGCGTCTATGAGCTATGATGGTCCTGCATACCCAAGTATATGATGATAACATCATGAACACAACAGAACAGAATGAGTTATCAGAATATATGATAGTATGCCAGTTATTTTTTAATTTTTATATATAGTGGATCGTAGAATTAGTTTTAAGCCGTTTAACATGTTAGGATCCGTTACGGGCAGTTTGGGTGGATTGTAGTCATAGAGCATATCATTATAATGTTGTGGTGTTAGTTTGATTTTGTAAGATTTTTCCCTATTTTTTTAGGATTTAATATAACTTGATTATTATTCTTGACTCGACTTGGAGGCGAATCAAGTCTTATTTACGAGTTTGTCACCAAACACTCCCGACCTTTTCGTCTTCCTCGCCCAAAACCCTGCCCCGACGCCGCCGCTTTTGCTTGTCGTCGCCGCCGCTGTTGACACCGGCCTGCCGCCTATTGTCGCCGACTAGCCCCGCCACGGCGTCGTCGTGCCTCCCCGACCAGTTCCGGCCACCATTTGGCCGCTGCAACGCCGGATCGCCGTGCCAAGCGCCACGCCTGCGTTGCGCTTTCGTCGTCGATTGTGCCACCGGCGACCATCGCCGCAGCGATCCAGCTGTAGCCTCGACACCCTCGACCACCCAGCGACCTTCCCCGATCGGAGTGGAGGCCATCGCTGCCCAGGCTGGTCGGATCGAGTCACCCATTGCCGCCAGCTCTGTTTTGCCATTTTCCGGCAAGCTGCCACCTCCACTGGCCATGTCGATGTTGTAGATGCGTCGGGCTCACCAAGCCGGTTCCAATGGTGCCCAATATGACCCCTATCTAGCCAGTAGACGCCGGCGGTGGTTGCCGCCAGAAAACCAATGAAGCTGTCTGAAAACCACTGAAACCTGCCAGAAAATCGCCGAAACATGCCGAAAAACTAGATTCGCTGGAATTTGCCGGATTTTCCGAGGAGTTCATCCAGTCGATCCCGATCGAACGTCAGACGCTGATGAGCGCCAAATTTGAGCTCCGACATGCGCGATGGAACCCTAGCCGTCACCGATTGCCGATGACGTGAGGTATAATTACCTCCGATTTAATTATTTAAAATTGATGATGATTGTTAGCATAGCATGCTAGAATTGAGCAGTTGTCATGATGAATGCCAGACTATGAATGAAGTAAAGATGTGTATGATGTAATTAACAGGTAATGAAAGTTAAGTGATCTAATGAAGTAAAGTAAATTTGAGAATGATAATCGAGTACAATGTAACTTAGGAAATATAATAAAATTTGTGTTAATACGATTAGTTAGAATTATTTTGCATACTTATGATTATTGATTGTTGATTGTGACGGATGATTATTACATTGTGTGTGATGTTCATTGAGTTTGATGCATCATTTAGTTAGTGGGCGTTAGTATTTAGTTTTGATGTGTAGGTACGAAGTAGGAGCTCGCCGCCTAGACACGATGAGATGCTTGGAGCTTCTACCAGGTCCGTTTAGGACTCGACTCTATTTTACGCTCTTTTATTGTATGTTTATTTTATTATCTGTAGGACGGGTTAAGTGGCATTTTATCGGATCTCACTTAACTCGGGCCATTTAACCGAACAGTTTTTCGGATTAATAACCCCTCGAGGATGAGATCCCTCGAGGATGATTTTGAAAACAAGATCCACCACAAGTTGCCTTCTGGCCTATTATATAATCCCTCCCTAACCGTCAAAGCGGGCTATGGATTAGTGCCAGTGGACTGTTCCATTATTGAGGGATCCTGACAACTCCACGTTTGAGTTCCTCACACCTGGAAAAGGTGGAGGATTACGGGTACTGTTTAGTACAGCGCATGTCCAGACTTGTGATTCAAGGGTACTAAAGGCGACTGCCTGAGAATACTCAGCCTTCGTGCTCAAGGCCAGGAGAAATACAGAGGTTAGGAGAGGGCTTAGGATTTGAGACCAGAAAATGAAGTAAGAAAATGTCGAGAGCGGCATCAGCTGCATATCAGTAAGTTTGGGATGCTATCGGGTCTGCAGCCCAGTGGCTCCTCAGTAGTGCCCTTAAGAGTGTTCATGTGGAGTATATGATGTTTTCTTTCATATGAGAGTTTGCTCTCATAGCCAACTTGTTATAGTTATTTTATTTTATAGACCAGTAACACTTGTTACTGACATGTTTTTATATTATAAGTAGGTAATAATCACGAGTTGGAGGAGCCAGCTTAGACGGAAGAGCACTGTTGTCACTTGCACACATGTCGGTCGATAGAGTGGTGAATGCTTTATTTTTGATGCTATTATATTGTGAATGATGTGAAATGGTAAGACATGATAGGATATGATTAAATGTAATGAGATGATTTTATGACATGATGAAAAGCTAAGACAAGATGACAAGAGGTGAGATGTGATCAGAGTGCCCAGCAGAAGTGTGGCCCAACTTCTATAATGAATATACAGTATATTAGATTATGTGTGATTAAAATTGTTGATATATGCATATATATTGGTATATATTATTTTGACATGGTGGACCATAATTGCACTTTTGGGGGAGACTCTGCTCGTTTTATTTTAGAATTTTTATTGAGTTTGATTGTAATTGTATTGGTGTGTGCTTGAATTGTATGTCATTGATGTAGTACCATGTTAGGGTTTGTGCATTCATCAATGCATTGCGAATTGTATCTTCATCTTAAGACACCGAGATTGGATCCGTATGAGTTAGGTTCGGGTCAACCGACCTAACCGGGCCTGTAACATGCCGGTTTGGTCACGAGCGTGGACCAGATTTGGGGTGTTACATTATGTATGATAAACGCTTATACTCGTATCGAAAGATTTTAATATAGAGATCATGCAGAGTAATTGATTACTAGAGTGACACCAACGGAGCTTAATGATAGAACGAAAGCAAAGGAAGAGGTGAGGCCAAGGTCTGTTATATGCTAGATGAAGTCAAAGATGCAAACTGCTGGCTACCCTCACCACCTACCTTGTCAAACCCGGGCTGTCCACACGAGGGTTTTTTACTGTCAGTTCAGTAATTACCTAAATCGAGTTAGTAGGGTCCAGCCTTTCTTCCCATGATTCGTAGATGATATGTTGTAAGTTGTCCGGCCTTAGCCTCCTTTGGTATACGAAATGCCTGTTTTGATGTGGCACTACTGGCTTTTTAATTTTGGTCTAATTTAATCGTGTATAGTTAGATGTTAGTATTGCATCCCTTGCATGTCATTTTTATACTTCCCATGTGTTTGATAAAATTTTGAACCGTCCTAACCCCTTTCTGGGACCTACAATGCAATTCCTGATGTAGGTCCGATCGCTTTAAGGATAAAACCCTAAGTTTTTGTGTTTTGAGATAACCCAACCCATACCTCTTTTAGCTAACCTAAGCTATAGATCTATAGGTATGACACCCATACCTCTATTGGAATGACACTCATACCTTTATAGGTATGGCACCTATACCTCTATAGGAATGACATTCATACCTCTATAGGTATGACACCTATATAGGAATGACACTCATACCTCTATGACAACACCAAGCCAACTCATACATCTTTAGGTATGGTACCCATACCTATGACATCACCAAACCAACCACCCTTCTTCTATAAAATCCACCCCTTCCCTCACCTTTTTACTATTTCTCATTCCCGCCTCACGTCCAAGTACTTTCTTCTACTCTCTTTGGCCTTCTTCTTCCTCCTTAGAACTCCAAGCAACCCCCTCCACGTTCCTAGCTTCCTTAGGTCGTAGGCTTTGAGGTTGGATGCCTCAAAAGACCTTCCCTTTGTCTTCACTCTGTAGCATCATGTTAGGCTGCCACTGTTTCTTGTTGTTTGATGTGTAATGTTTGTATGATTTAATGAATTTATTTTTAGAACATTTTTAACATGTATATCTGAATTTGAGGAGAATTGAGAGTATCCATTTATTATCTTTATCCATGTAAATAAATAGATATGATTTTTATAATGCATGTAGGCCACTAATATGCATCATTTCAGTATAAAAATCATATTTTGCCATTCTGATGTTTTATTTACACGATTCTCATTTTGTTGCACTCAAAACATGTAGATAAACAATTTTTATGCTGGGTGTTTTACCTGGCATGCCCTAGAATTTGCATGTATGAGGGTAAAAAGTGAGGAAAGGTGGCAACTTAGACTATTATAGTGATATAAACGGTCTTTTCTCCAATTTTTACTCTCTAGCCTTGTACGATTTGTTGATGCACAGAATACCATACTTTTCATGGTAATTTTATGATTCCTTTGTATAATTCTAATCCTAATATAACCACTAAATAATCATGAACATAATTTATAAGTACGCCTTGTATTTCCGGTGTGTTGATGACTATAAACATGATATGTGAATGTGTGGTATTTTAAGCCAAAAATTTTAAACTAATAAAATCTTTTAAAATTATGTGATACTGCACTAATTGTCTATATGAAAGATGTAAATTTTGGGAATAGTGAAAAATCATTTAGGTATGTTTTAGAGATGTTTAATGGGATGGTGTGAAGATGTTGGGTAAAAACCTTCATTTTTCACTCCAAGTGTAAATTACCTTAAAATAGGTTAACAATGTTAGATGTTAGTAAAACTTGGTCCACACTGAAACTACGTCTCTGTAGCACTGCGACCAATTTTGGGATGGGTAGGTTCCCAATTTTATTTATAAATTTGAAATTTGATAAGGTTTAGATGGCTCCAGAAACTGCCCCTCAAGGGACCCAATTTGTAAAATCCACTTAGGCCTATTTACAAAGTAAATTTAGCTTATCCCTTACTGAGCTCAAGCTCAATGTGTTCGCTAACTAGGCCCACTGACCGAAGCCCATTTACAATCCTCTAGCCCATGAACCAATATTTACAAAATTAGTGTGCAGCATAGGAACATTGTTCCAGCACATTAGGGCCAAGCTTAATGGGCCTTGTTCCCCTTGATTGGCCCATGGGCCAGCCATGGTAGAATTTACCTATGAACCTTAGAGTGTAAAGGACAAGCCATTCAAATTTCAGTGCATTTGGACATTGTTATACCCGTCCGAAAAATCATCTGGTAAGCCCATTCAAAGAAAGAAAAACCTCAGAATTGATTAAAACCCACTAAGTAAACATGAAACAAAAACCTTAATTAAGTTACCTAATAAGGTTTAACACATCACTTAGGACCTAATTAAGATAATTATATGATGTTAAGTGTTGAGCTTGTGTGGAGGCTTTGCCTCATTTGACGTGCTTATGTCACCCGCTTCTTATTCAATTCCATCTCTATGCTAGGTATTGCGGGTGTGCTCACTGACTAGAATACGAGGCTCTACTCATCCAAGTCCGTAGGACTCTCATTTTCTTGATCTCTGTTTGACTCCATGCGAGTCGAGTTTAACCGTGTTTTAGATGTAAGACAACATCGGCAGTGTTTTATTGGATACCTCCGATGTTATGCCATTTAGCCATGTTTTCTATATATGTTTAATAAAACTTCAAGGATGAGACCCCTTGTTATTTTTCGAACTGAAGCTCCATAAATATATAATATAAGCCCCTTCCCTGAACTTATTACATAAGTACATGCATTTTTATGGATTTCAGGAATAAGAGAGTGAGCAGTATAGAGATATGTACAGACCGCACTAGTACTCCTTCAAACCCTAAGGAAGTGTGCTATATGAGGGTACTGAGTAACAGCACATTTTTGGAATTTGTAGCATTAATATAACTGTTCATTTTACCCCTAGAGTATCGTGGCAGGTGTAATATGGAGGATGTGAGGGCATAAGCGTTGTATGTATGTTTATGAATATTAATCATGCATGCGAGCTGACACTTGTTTAAGTATGTTTGCTTATCGCCCAGTGTGAGGCATTATAAAGTTTCGTAAGTTCCGTGGTTAAAGGAATACTTATTTACCAGTTTGTTATTTTACCAATAGTTATTTGGACCGCTAATCAAATTCATTTGATTACTAACGTCATTTTCTATTATATGTAAGTGAGGTTCCCTGGCGTTGGCTGGCTTAGGTGCATGGATCAAACGGCTCAATGGTAGTGGTGGTGGGGACCCTCTGTTATGCTGTTCGATTAATATGTATGCTATGATAGTTATGTTAGCATGTTTTACCTTTATATTATATATTTTATTGTGGAGTTATAATACTTTGGGGCAAGGCAAACCATTGTCTCCAAGGTATATAAGCCTGAAAGTCATGAAACATGACGAGGAGCTAAGTCAGGTATACAAAATATATTTGGCTCTAGCTGTGTGTGTGTGTGTTAGAGTAACGTGCTTGGAAGAGCTTACGGGTCACACTATTTAAAGACCCACATGAAGTCCGGGTATTAGGGTTTGATGCTCTAATACTCGATGATGCTGTGTAATTCTCTGATGCTTTAATTATTACTCATGTAGGGTAAATAGAACAAGTAATCATGACCTTTGTTTAAATACCGACATCATCTTCATGTACCTAAGAAGAAGACCTAAGCCAATCACTTAAACTATGTAGTAAGAATATGATACAAGAAATAGCATGCAACCTCAAAACTACACTGGGGGTGTGCTTCTTCTACAGTTGGGAGTGATCATCACATTTTTAAAGTCACCACTCATAGTCGTAGGGGTAGTTCTACCTCTGTTTCAACCAAAGGTGTTCATATAAGAATCTTTTAAGTCTAAAATCCACCTTTGTAATACGAACTTTGTACACATTCATGAACCTCTGTAATACCGAACTTTGTATCTTCCGAATTATAATATCATGATTCGGTTTGTCCCTTGAGGCCGAATTGGGGTGTTACTGCTACCTCGATGACTTGTTCATGATACCCTTATTAATAGTTTTGTTTTTTTATGTAATTTGATCAGACTTTTTATATATGTGAATGTATTACTTTTAAAAGTATAATATACAATGAAACGGATTATATTTGATATCAAATTGAGTATTTTTAATATTTGCCAGTATATATATTGTTGGGGGTACCGATACTATGATTAAGGAGAGATAAACAACAAAATAAATAACTTCTCTACGACAATAATTTGATATAGTAATATGGCTCATTTTAATAAAGAAAAGCATGATAAAATAAAGATAGATCATGAAGAAATATATTAACAAATTTTCTATAAGGAGTCTCATCGTCTGAGTGAACCTTGAGAACCTCTTCTATGTATACTTTTATAATAATCATATAGTATGTTTTATCTAAGAGATTCATATTTAATATTAACTCTTGATATCTTAGTTCTTTTGTTGTTTAAATTATCAAGAGTATTCTAACCTCTTCATGTTTATATGAATGGTTAAAATTAGAGAAAATTAGGCTAAGCTAAACTTTATATAGCTTATATGGAACTATTATTACGTCCGACGCTGGGTGCAGACAAAAAGTCGTGAGCAGTTATATGAGCTACACCACTAATTTGAATATTTGCAATGGCTCCTATATAATGAGGTTGACATGTATGACAAGTAGAGCTCAAAGTACGATGTTGATAAATTTTAATTTTTTTTATATCAAATTACCTACTTTTATTTTTTTGAAAAATATAATATTTTGAAGATATTTTGAAATTGATCATTATCATAATTATTCGGATAATTGAGACGAAATGGTAGAAGTATTAAATTGAGTTAAAAATTTATAAATACCCTTATTATTTAGTTTTGTATTTACTTATGTAATTTTTGAGTATAAGGTTGCACTAATTTTCTGTAAATAAATGTGTAGTTCAAATAAGCTATATAATGTAGCTGAAGCATATATTGCTCTTAAAATTAGGATTACCTTTTACCGACCTTCCGTTGGCATAATTTTCTTTGTCGACGCCAGTCATGCGCTTTTTTATTCTCGCCACCCTTTTCTCTATCCTCTTATATGATATCTTTCTTTATTGTTATTATTTTTATTTTGGTCCTTTCATCTTCATCCCTAAACAATTAGTTCAAAATCCTTCCTTTCTGTTAGTCATTGTTTAGGGGACTATAAGGAAACGATAAACTCTTTCACCATCGTTGCTTTCATGTGTCTGAGCCAAACTCTTTATTTTTCCCCACCTTCAAAATGCTTGTTTAGATATGGATGTACTTCTTACTTTCTGTAGAATGCCATCATTTATTTTGTGAAAAAACGACTTGCGGAATTTTCCAATGCACTTTCACCCATCAGTTGATAGAAGGTAAAAGGCCTTTTTGAATGAGAAAGAGAGGTTTTCTTTCATCTCTAGACTTCAAGTTGTGCAAAAAATATTTTGCCAACTCTTCAATACGGCTCCATCTTTAGGCTCCATGTACCCACAGTTGAAGTTGCATCTAATTAAATATGACCGGTATTTGATGCCAACCATACTTCCTGGATTGGTGGCTCTCAATATTCAACACCAGACAAGATTGGTACTTTGGTCTCCATACCACTTTTGATATATAGGCCATGATATCACTTGTTAGGGTTAAGGGAAGATAAATAATAACAAAATAAATAATGTTTGAACCAGGATAATTTGATAAACAATATGACTCATTTACATAAAGATAGTGCACTATGAGACTTATTAGTGAATCTCCACTTAGCCTCAACTCGTAAGCCTAACTTCAACATTGAAAGCCAAAGAGCTTGACCTTGAGAATATATTCTATAATATTCTACAATAGTACACCAATCTAGCACATTTCACCTAAGACAATCACACTTAATAGTAACTTTTGGTATTTTAGTTCTCGGGATCTTTTATTTGCCATGAATATTCTAACCTCATATTTATATGAAACTTTAAAAGTTGGATTACTTTTCAACATTCATTTCATTGTTCATATTTGTTCACTATTTGCGGGTTACGTACCCACTTAGTAATACCGTAAAAATCCACTTAAAAAAAAGTGATCTCCTTGCCAAAACTCAACTGTTTCCACCAGAGAGAGGCGGAGAAGCGCCATAGATGTGGCGACCACCATCGTCGCCGCCTATAGCACCATCACCACTTGAGCAACTACCCATCTCTTCCAAAATGCCATTTTGTTTATATTCGTTGATATATTTCTTAAGTGGATTTTAGACTACGAACT